>OZ024749.1:56485574-56488074 GCA_964016885.1 Eledone cirrhosa | reverse complement strand
TAAAATAATGGTTTCTTATATAGGCACAAGGCCAGCAATTTTGGGGGAGGGGAAAGTCGATTAAATTGACCCCAGTGTGTGACTGGTACTTTATTTTATCGACCCTGTAAGGATGAAAGGCAAAGTTAACCTTGGCATGATTTGAACTCAGAATGTAAAGGGCCATAACTCTATGCTGTAAAGCTTGTTGTCCGACGCTCTACCGATTCTGCCAATCCACTACCCTTATAAATAATAATAATAATAATAATAATAATAATAATAAAAGATTTTTCTGATTTATCAGTTACTGTGTCTATAATTGTTAGTAGTTGCAAAAGTGTAAAAAGCTGTTGCTCTGTGATATATTTCAGATAGGGTTGTGTGGATTAAGTAATGGTTTGGGAAAAACACAGTTGTTTCCTTTAAGTTTCAATTCTCCAAACGACATATTTAGTTGGAAGTTAGAAACTCATTGAAATTTCTGGAAACCAATTGAGCTTCAGTTCCCTTTGAGACATTATCTCATTAAAACATGGTTTGTTGCATTTTTTTTTTAATTGGTCTTAGTTTTGGATCTAATAGAATTTAGTTTCATTATATATAAGATTAGGTTTAACCAATTTCCCAGAGAGTTTCCAAAGTCATCTGATTCAATTATTTCTTCTGGTTCACTTTTATTTCACCTACCTTCATAATCCCTTCATTAAATGTATATAGAAATGGATTTCTTATTGGTGTATCACAGAAATCTGTTGAACTCCAGTAAATATAGTAATAGTCTTGTTCTGCTGTCTCTTCAGTTTACCAATTCTTAAAACTACTGAAGCTTCATAGAAGAAGACCTGTGGCTATTCAAGATAATGTAGTTCTAGATACACTTTTCCTTAACCCTTTCATTACTGTACTTCTAATGAATGACGGAAACAATTATTTTCAAAGAATTTATAAAATAATCAAGAATCTGACTAATAATAATAATAATAATATTATCGTGTACAGTGCTCAGGTGCACTGGAACTCATCAAAGGTGTATGTATACTACATAGAATAATGTCCAAATGCCAGGAAAGAGAACAGTGTATGAGTCATGATATACATGTGGTGTATAGACATCAGATGTAGTGTTGGCGATTTTAAGGAAGCATCTAGCTTTTAAAGGATGCAGTGTCTCGGCAGCTACCAACCGATGCAGGTAGTTTGTTCTATGGAGGTTTTAAAGGATGCAGTGTCTCGGCAGCTAACAACCGATGCAGGTAGTTTGTTCGATGGAGGTTTTAAAGGAAGCAGTGTCTCGCCAGCTAACAACCGATGCAGGTAGTTTGTTCCATGGAGGTTTTAAAGGAAGCAGTGTCTCGGCAGCTAACAACCGATGCAGGTAGTTAGTTCGATGGAGGTTTTAAAGGATGCAGTGTCTCGGCAGCTAACAACTGATGCAGGTAGTTTGTTCCATGGAGGTTTTAAAGGATGCAGTGTCTCGGCAGCTAACAACTGATGCAGGTAGTTTGTTCCATGGAGGTTTTAAAGGATGCAGTGTCTCGGCAGCTAACAACCGATGCAGGTAGTTAGTTCGATGGAGGTTTTAAAGGATGCAGTGTCTCGGCAGCTAACAACTGATGCAGGTAGTTTGTTCCATGGAGGTTTTAAAGGATGCAGTGTCTCGGCAGCTAACAACTGATGCAGGTAGTTTGTTCCATGGAGGTTTTAAAGGATGCAGTGTCTCGGCAGCTAACAGCCGATGCAGGTAGTTTGTTCGATGCTTCTAAAACTCTGAGCATGAAAATATGTTTTCTAATGTCATGATGGTTTTAACAATAGTTTTTCTTATTTTTTTATAGTGGTCATATGCTCTGGAAAAGCCCAACACAGGAAGCATTTTTTGTTTGGCTTGGTCATCTGATGGAACTCAAGTTGCTGGTGCTTGTGGCATTGGTCAAGTGATTATTGGTCATCTTGTTGACAGGTATGTTAATTCGAATTATTTTAATCCTTTCGTTACTGTATTTGATTTAATTATTAATTATTTAAATCCTTTTGTTCTAAAAGTCTGTCTCGAGTCGGGAGGATCATCAGGCTGGTGTTTATTCCAGTTTCTGTGGCATTAAGTGACTAAGAAACAAGACTTCCCCCTAGACAGGACACCAGTCCATTGCAGGGTTCTATGGATGGCACTCATTTTTAGCTGAGTATACTGGAGTGAACACAACTGACAACCCAGTCCAGGAATTGAACCTACAACATTATAATCACATTTTTACCATTCAAATGCCAGTCCCTTCATGAGGGGTACTGAGTGCCTTTTAAAGAGGGCTTAGATTTATTTGTGGTTTGCCAAGTAGAAAATATAGATAGGGAATCACTTCCTATTTTGAAAGTAATCCCATAGTTGTATAGTTTCATCTTGTTGTCTACTGCAGGTCCAGATGATCCAGTTGAATGTGGAAGGGATCAGCTATTATAAGAAAATATAATTGTTTCTACTTTTGGCACAAGGCCAGCAATTATCCCAGTACATTACTGG
>OZ024749.1:56475574-56480574 GCA_964016885.1 Eledone cirrhosa | reverse complement strand
ATGTGGAGATATAGAAGAATAATTGCTGTTTCTCTTGTAATGAATCAAATGTTTATACAGGCAGTTGTATGTAATTGAAGCTGTCTATATACTGCTTCACATTAACTCTAAACTGTGTTGTTGATATTGTAGTTCCTTGGCAGGACAATGATGGTGGTGGTGGTGGTGGTGTTAGTGATGTGATAGTGGTGCCAGTGACAATAATGGTGGTGGTGATGGTGGGAGGGGGGGGGGTGATGATGGTGGTGAGGGTGATGGTAGTGGTGGTGGTGATAGTGGTGGCAGTGACAATGGTGGTAGTGGTGGTGGTGATAATGATGGTGGGGATGATGGTGGTGTTAGTGATGTGATAGTGGTGGTGTTAGTTGTGGCAGTGAAAATGATGATGGTGGTGGTGGTGGTAGCAGTGATGGTGATGGTGATGATGGTATTTGATTTAAATGTTATTATCTGTCTTGAAGTGACTGAGAGTACAAGACTCTCCCCTGGACAGGACGCCAGTCCATTGCAAGTATAAACCCCCAGCTATTGCTGGTACTCCTTTTCTGCTGAGTATACTGGAGTAACCCAGTCTAGAAATCGAACCCATGACGTTATATCGTAAATCCAACACACTTACCACTAGGCCACACCTCCACTGTATACATATAAAAAACATCTATCATATATTTACATTCTGTGAGTTTCTACTCCAAGTATAATGAAATATAATATAAAAATTGTGTGTGTTACATTTAGACCAACTTTTAGAATTTAATGTACATCTATCTCAGTGAAGTGAAACTGGGAGGTTTGATGAAAAAAAAAGAAAGCAAAGTTTGAAAATGTCTTTCAGTATTAATCCTACCTTGCTTTACACACAACAAACCAGTCATAAGTTGTAAAAGATGTTATAATAAATTAACTTTAAACTTTTCTACATTGAAAGCAGAAATAATGTCGTTGTTGTTGTTGTTGTTTTTTTTATTTTTATTTTTATTTATTTTTTTATTTTTTTATTTTTTTATTTTTTCATTTTTCCTTCTGAAATGAATGCTGCAAGCAAAAAATAAAAAAAATGTTTAAATTAAAAAATAAAAAATAAAAATAAAGATTGATATAACTTCTAATTTTATTGTGGATATCGAAAATTGACATTGATAGATTAAGATCATTGTTAGATATATATATGAATAGTTTACAAATATCTTGTGTAGATTGATGAAAATTTAATTTTAGGAAGAAAAAAAGAAAAAAAAAGATGAGGTTTGATGAGAATTCATACAGGAGTGTGATAATGTTTGCAGGATTTAACCCTTTCAGTATCAAGTTCTGAAGGGTCTTTGGAGTTACGTTAATCGATAGAGTGTGTAGATCTTGGATTAGAAGTTTTTCTGTCAGATATGTGCATGTGTGTGTGTGTCCAAACAAACCTAAACTTGTCTTTTTAAAGACACTGACACTTTCTATTCTGATATATATAATAATAATAATTGTTTCTACATTTGCCACAAGGCCAGCAATTACCCAGTACATTACTGGTACTTTACTTTATTGACCCCCCCGCCCCGCGGCCGGTAAACGTTCACCCTGATCGGCCCCGCGTCGATCGCGAGAAAGAACGCAACCCGCCGGCGAGGCAGTTCCGCCGCCGAACCGTAAGGTTGCGAGTAGATGCCGGGGAAAGCGACAATGTTGGAAACATTTTCTCCATAGGTGATATTTGATAACTTATTGATTTTTGTTTGTATTTATTTTTTATTTTTTCTTAGAATGATTTTTTCTCTTGCAGATACTTTTTGCTAGCTGATGGTGCTAATCTAAGCATACATTCCTATGATGGAAGGCTGCTAAGTCCAATAAAATTTGCTGGACTAAAGTCAGAGCTATTGACCAATTTCACTGTATCACTAAGTAATGACACACTAGCTGTTAGATCTAAAAATGATGAGAAAGGTAAGATTTAATTCTTATTAAACTTTGGTGGGAAACATCTCCTTATGTTGTGATTGGTTTCTTGTTTCAGTTATAAAGTTAGTTACCTCCTTTCATAATTAATTGTGTGAAGTACAGAGTTTGATTCCCAGTAGCTGTACAGAGTTTGAATTCTCTGTAGCGGCTGCTGGCCACTTTTTTCTGTCTATAGGGGGTATTTTACCCAATTTTCTAAGCTATTATTTATAGCAAAATAAAGGTGTGAAAGTATGTGGCTTAGTGGTTAGAGTCTCAGCCATGGACCCATAACTCTTGCTGGCATTGTAAGGGGTGCTGTTGTGACATACAGTGTGTCTCAGGCATTTTTAAAACCAAGTGGAGTCCACACTCTCTTTGGATCTGACTGAAAACAGCTGATTTCTTCCAGTGAAGGAAAGAGTGAGTGGGGTGGGGGAGGCAAAACGAAAGATAAAATAAGAAAGATATATATAAAGAGGAAGAGTTGACCTCAATAGTGAACTGGTGTTGAGCTGGTTTGTATAAACAATTATTAAAGACATTCTGTTTATCTCCACAATGACTAAGTATTATTATTATTTGCAAGCGAGGTCGTTGACTCAGGAAATATATAATTTATTCATAGATTATTTTCTCTATATCAGCAAATAAAAAGAAGTTTGATATAAATTTTTTTAATGCTGTAAATATTTAAAATTTTTATTTTTAAATCCAAAACAATCCATTATTTGAAGCTAGCTAATTATAATATATAGCAATTCCTTTAAATCTGTTTACATTAAATGAGAGGTTACACAAATCTTCAACAACAGAACGTTTTAGCTGCTTTACAGCTTTCATTGTTTTCCATTTTTTCTTTATCCCTTTTTTCTTTTAAAGTTTAATCCCCCCCCCCCCCCCCCTCCCACCGTTGGCCTTCTTTATTTTCCATTTTTTATTTTATTTCATTAGATTTAAAAAATTTTAGTTGTCTCTTCCTGAATTCCTCCGTCCATTGACTGGTCTTGTATTTCTTCCTGCAGGGTGTCCAAAATCCCCCTCCTCACCAAGCTTGCTGAGGAGGGGGATTTTGGGTTGCCAGTTAAGATGACAACAACCTGACCATGCAGAGGTTGTACTGCGTTGCATGTTACCTGTTGCACTGAAGAGTGACCTGACATACATACATACATACATATATATGTATGTATAAAGTAGAAGAATATATATGTATGCATATATAGGTGTATGTATGTATGTATTGATCTCTATATATATGTATACATATATATATGTGTGTGTGTGTGTGTGTTTATGTATGCATATATATGTGTGTATGTATATGTGTCTGTATATATGTAAATATATGTTTGTATGCATATGTGTGTCTTTGTATGCATATGTGTGTTTGTATGCATATGTGTGTTTGAATGTATATATACACATACATGCACACATACATGCATATGTTTGTGTGTATGTATGTATATAGACACATACATACATATACATGTGTGTGTGTGTGTGTGTGAGTGTGTATAGTTTATAAACTGTCAAAAGTCTGGAGTGGCTCAAAAGCTAAACTGGCAGAATTTATTTTGGGAACTACAAATACTTTAATCTTAAGTCACACACAGCTCTAGGTGCAGGAAATAGCTGGAGAACTGGAGAACTGCAGCTGTGCATGTTTAAGGTTAGCGAGTGCAAAGTGCAACTGTTGTGCGTATTTGATTGATAGATGTTGCTTCCGATGTGTTTTAATGAAACAATCCTTCCATATAAACATAATCAGATACGTAAATCAGTCCCTGCTGTAGTTGATGTGGTTCCTTAGAGAAACTAGGTAGCAAGTTTTCAACATTGAATAAGAATAAGAAGCAAGATATATATATATAATATATATATATATATATATATATATATATGTGTGTGTGTGTGTCTAATATAACCGATCTAACCCATGCTAGTGTGGAAGACGGACGTTAAACGATGATGATGTGTGTGTGTATATGTATATAATATGATATTTTCCTGGTGCAAAATGAGGTCCCGAGAGGGATGGTTTGATGGTTTAAGTGTTGGCTGTTGGAAAAGATGCTTGCTACCTTGTTGAGATTATGCAGGGCTTTAGTTTGTAGTAGTAGGAATTTGTGAGGTCTCTTCTTACTTCTTACCTGGCTAGAGAATTAGATTTGCAATCGTGAGGTTGTGAGTTCGATTCCCAGACTGGGTGATGTGTTACGTGCTTGATCAAGACGCTTTATTTCATGTTGCTCTTTCTGCCAGGAGTTGCGACTAGTTCATAGTATCAGCAATGGAAAGACCAATAGAAACATTGTTTCCTTGGTCAGATTTGATGAATTCCACCAAACTTGGTAAGGTCTGGGAACTTGTCGATCAATTCCATAACATTAACTAAACAAGATGTGCTTGTAACTCTGAACTAATCAAAAACTTTCTTCAGCAATAAATGTGGGTTCAATATTAGAGTTTTTATTTTAATGGGTGTTGGTATATTTTATATATTTTAAAGGGTGGTAGTATGTTTTGTATATTTTAATAGGTAATGTGTTATATTTACTATATTTTAATGGGCAGCATTGGTGTATTTCATGTATTTTAATGGGTGGCGTTGGCATGTTTTATGCATTTTAATGGGTGTCGGTATATTTTGTATATTTTAAAGGACAGTGTCGGCATATTTTGTATATTTTAATGGGTGGTGTTGGTGCATTTTTTATATTTTAATAGGTGTTGAAATATTTTGTGTATTTTAATGGGTGGTGTTGGTGGATTTTATATATTATAATGGATGTTGGAATATTTTGTGTATTTTAATGGGTGGTGCTGGTGCATTTTATATATTATAATGGATGTGGAATATTTTGTGTATTTTAATGGGTGGTGTTGGTGCATTTTATATATTTTAATAGGTGCTGAAATATTTTGTGTATTTTAATGGGTGGTGTTGGTGGATTTTATATATTATAATGGATGTTGGAATATTTTGTGTATTTTAATGGGTGGTGTTGGTGCATTTTATATATTATAATGGATGTGGAATATTTTGTGTATTTTAATGGGTGGTG
>OZ024749.1:56460574-56470574 GCA_964016885.1 Eledone cirrhosa | reverse complement strand
AGCAGTGGGGGAGGGTGCTCTGAAAGTACTGTAGCTAGAGTCAGAACTGGTTGGAAAAAGTTCAGAGAGCTTATACCACTATTAGCTGCTAAAGGGTTCTCCCTAAAAATGAAAGGCAGGTTGTACGATGCCTGCATACGAACAGCAATGTTGCATGGCAGTGAGACCTGGGCATTGTGTGCAGAGGATATACGCAGACTAGAGAGGAACGAAGCTTGCATGCTCCGCTGGATGTGTAACAGTAATATACGTGAACAGCAAAGCAGAAACGAACTAAGGAAAAAATTAGAGATAAGAGGGATCAGATGTTGTTTACTCGAGAGAAGGCTACGTTGGTATGGACACGTGATGCGCATGAAAGTCGATAGCTGTATAACAAAGTGCAGGGCAATAAAGATAGATGGTAGTCACGGAATAGGCAGACCTAGAAAAACCTGGGACGAGCTGATAAACTCCGACATCACACACTTACACCTCTCCAAGACAATGTCACTGGACCGAGACCTTTGGCGGTACTCAGTAACAGAGAAGATCCGCCTTACCTAAATATATATAGTAAAACCTACTCCAGCCAGTAGGCATCTCTAACAAAATACCCCCCCCCCCCCCATCCACACCACCCCGTTCTATGTAAAGTTATGTTGGTGCCGCGCCATCCAGGCCGAAACAAATGAGATCGTGTAGGTGTCACGACAAAAAAACACACAGTCCACGCTGTAATGTGGCCGTGTAGGCAACACGGTAAAAACCTCCCAGACCCACACTGTAAATGTGGTTGGTGTTAGGAAGGGCATCCAACTGTAGAAAACCTGCCAGACAGTCCTATGCGAGCAAGACAATCACTCTTGCCTCAAGTGGGACTACCCCCGTCCAAACCCATGCAAGCGTGGAACACGGACGTTAAACGACGATGATGATGATGATGATGATATGTATTTATGTATTTGTATGTATTTTTGTGTGTATATAAATATATATATGGAGGCACATGGCTTAGTGGTTAGAGCATTGGCCTTGCAATCGAAAGGTTGTGAGTTCAATTCTCAGACTGGGTGATGTGTTATTTCCTTGAGCAAGACACTTTATTTCATGTTGCTCCAGTTTACTCAGCTGTAGAAATTAGATGATAGGGACTGGGGTCCATATCATTCCACTGCAAAGTGGTCGTGGAGGTGCCACGGCAAAAAAGCACCCAGCACTCACTGTAAATGAGTTTGGGTGTTAGGAAGGGCATCCCGCTGTAGAAATCAAGCCAGCATCAGTTCCCGTCCGACCCTTGCAAGCAGGGAAAAAGTGGACGTAAAATGAAATGATGATGATGATGATATATGTATGTGTGTCTGCTGAATATATGACCAAAGATAGAGTTCTGAAATGTAAAAAACTTGAGAGATGTTTCGGTGTTAAACAGGGAATTAGACATCTGTTTTAAACTTATTTAGAAATATCAAATTGCAGAATTTATTTCTTTAAAAAAAAAACACCAAAGACAAAACAAAATATTTCTATTTTGAGGTTTGAAATATATTTTTTCACATTTAATAATAATAATAATAGCAACAGTGACAACAATGATGGTGATGGTGATGATGGTGATGATAATGGTGGTAATGGATATGTTGATGGTGATGATGATGATGGTGGTGGCGGTGATGATGATGATGATGATGATGATGATGATGATGGTGGTGATGGTAATGAGGATGGTGGTGAGGGATATGGTGGTGGTGGTGGTGATGATGGATATGATGATGGTAGTGGTGGTGATGGATGTGATGATGATGATGGTAATGATGATGGTGGTGAATCATATGATAGTGATGATGGATATGATGATGATGGTGGTGGCGATGGATACAATGATGGTGGTAATGGATGTGATGGTGATGGATGATGATGATGATGATAGTGGTGGTTGATGATGATGATAGTGATGATAAATAGTGTAAAGAAGAAAAAAAACTGTTTTATATTTCTGTTCTGTGATTCGGTTTGAAAATATTTCATTGAAACTGAAACAAACTCACACTTGCTTACATAAGTATATATGTGTGTATATATATATATATATATATATATGTGTGTGTGTATATATATATATATATATATATATATATATATATATATATATATATATATATATATATTTATATATATATATATTTATATATTAGAAAGTGAGGTTTTTTTACAAAATGAAAAATAACCGAGGTGTCCTACACGAGTGAAAGTATAAAGAAAAAAAGATGAAATCGAAAATGCAACTGGAGTCTTATTTTTAAAAATATATATTTATTTATTTGGTTCCTTTACCGGTTTCGCAGTTCTTCTGCTTTTCAAAAGTAGAGTTGAGATGGAGGGGCTGTGGTTTTTCTCACATCTGGATGTGAGAAAAACCGCAGACCAAATGAATATATATATATTTTTAAAAATAAGACTCCAGTTTCATTTTCGATTTCATCTTTTTTTCTTTATATATATATATATATATATATATATATATACACACACTATCCTTAGCATTTGGCTCTGTGATATTTCTATTTTCAGTATATTCTCCAATGATGACATCACCACCACTACCACCACCACCATCATCACCATCATCACCACCATCACCACCATCATCACCGTTATCATCATCATTACCGCCGTTATCACCACCACTACCACCACAACCACCACCATATCATTATAATCACAATTATCATCAACATCAACAGTAACAACAAGAAACTAACCCCTAACCCTTACTACTGTTGAAATAAAAGTCCCATTTGTTATTACACAGGAAGCCAGCTAAATTGCAGGTTGCTTTCTCTTTTGTGAGAGAGGGGAAAGAGGGGAGGGGGAGTGGGAGGAGCTGAATAGTGACCCCCTCTCTCATGAAACAGTGCCATGGAATTGCACACGTGTGTATGTGCCTGTGTGTATGTGTGTGTGTGTGTGTATGTGTGTGTATATGTGTGCGTATGTGTGTGTGTATGAGTGAGTATGTATATGTGTATATGTGTGTGTATATATGTGTGTGTGTGTATGTGCCTGTGTATATGTGTTTGTGTATGTACCTATGTATATGTGTGTGTGTGTGTTGAGGGGCTGTGGAAGGGTTTTCAATGCACTTGCTGTACTCTAGATGCTACAGTACATGTTCCCCTTTATGTATGCGCGTGCTTATGTATGTATGTGTGCATGTGTGTATATTTATATATATTTATGTGTATGTATGAGTGCATGTATATATATGTATGTATATGTATGTATACATGCATATATGTATATATATATATATATATGTATGCATATGTGTATGTATGAGTGCATGTATATATATGTATGTATATGTATGTATACATGCATATATGTATATATATATATATATATGTATGCATATGTGTATGTATGAGTGCATATATATATATATATATGTATATGTATGTATACATGTATGTATGTATATATATATATATGCATATGTGTATGTATGAGTGCATATGTATATATATATATATGTATATGTATGTATACATGCATGTATGTATGTATATATATATATGCATATGTGTATGTATGAGTGCATATGTATATATATATATATATGTATATGTATACATGCATGTATGTATGTATATATATATATATATATGCATATGTGTATGTATGAGTGCATATGTATATATATATATATGTATATGTATGGTATGTATACATGCATGTATGTATATATATATATATGCATATGTGTATGTATGAGTGCATATGTATATATATATATATGTATATGTATGTATACATGCATGTATATATATATATATATATATATGCATATGTGTATGTATGAGTGCATATGTATATATATATGTATGTATATGTATGTATACATGCATGTATGTATGTATATATATATATATATGCATATGTGTATGTATGAGTGCATATGTATATATATATATATATATATATGTATGTATACATGCATGTATGTATGTATATATATATATATATATATGCATATGTGTATGAAACTATTTAGAACTTCACTTCACACTCATTCTGTCCTGGGTTCAATCCCAGTGTTGTGTTGAACCTCAGGCAAGCCTCCTTTACCATATCCTCAGGAGGATAATTTGGTGGATGGAAACTACTTGTAAGCCCATCATATCAACTGATCTATCAGATCCCCCACTTGCCTCTGTTGGGCTTCCCACACAGTCTCTATCTACTAAATTTTACTAACAAGGTATTGGTCATCGCAAAGCTGTTGTATATTTCTCTCTGTCATCCATCTCTCTCTCTCTTTCTCCCTCATAACTCTCTCCCTCATACCTCTCTTTCTCTCCCTCATATCTCTCTCTTTCTTTCCCTCATAACTCTCTCCCTCATATCTATCTCTTTCTCCCTCATATCTCTCTCTCATCCCCCTTTCTCTCCAGCCCCCTCTCATCTCCACCCCTCTCTTTTTCTCATCTCTCTCTCTCCCCCCGTCCATCTCTCTCTCCGTCCCTCCCTATCATCTCTCTCCTTCTCACTCCGTTCCCATCTCTCTATCTCTCACCTCTCCGTCCCCATCTCTCTTTGTCCTCTCTCTCTCTCTCTCTCTCTCTCTCTCTCTCTCTCTCCATCTCCCCCAATCTCCCCTTATTAGCTATGACACATTTCTCTTCTCTTTCTTCTACTTTTCTCACAATAAATCTCTATTTTAAACTCTTTTAAGCCAGTTCAATAGAGGAGGGATTGGATCAATTCTTGTTTGGTTTCAATAGAAATCTCATTATTTTCATCTGCCTGACATTTTCTCAAATGCCTTTACCTCCACCTATCAACATTTGCTAATTGCTACATTGCCACTGATAAACCCACCAACTTTGCACACAATTTAAACGTGTCAAAACCACATTTTCAAAAAAAAAAATAATTTAAAAAACAAAATAATAATAAATAAATAAATAATTTTTTTAAAATGGTGTAAATTGAACTGGAACGAATTCTATATAAATCATGTATTATCAAGTTTATTGTTGTTGTCATTGTTATTATTGTTGTTGTCATTGTTGTTACTGTTGTCATTGATGTTGTCATTGATGTTGATGTTGTTTGTTTTCATTGTTGTTGTTATCATTGTTGTCTTATTGTCATTATTGTTGTCACTGTTGTTGTTGTTGAGTTTTATTTTGAACACTAAACACTCTGTGTCTGAGATTGTTGTCGTTACCAGTTATCCACACCATCATATACCACCACTACAGCCACCACCACTACACTACCACCACTACAGCCACCACCACTACACTACCACCACTACACTACTATGCCACTACATTACTATGCCGCTACATTACCACCACTACACTACCACCACTACACTACTATGCCACTACACTACCACCACTACACTACCACCACTATACTACTATGCCACTACACCACCACCACTACACTACTATGCCACTACACTACCACCACTACAGCCACCACCACTACACTACCACCACTACACTACTATGCCACTACATTACCACCACTACACTACCACCACTACACTACTATGCCACTACATTACCACCACTACACTACTATGCCACTACACTACTACCAACACACTACTATGCCACTACACCACCACCACTACACTACTATGCCACTACACTACCACCACTACACTACTATGCCACTACACTACTATGCCACTACACCACCACCACCACTACACTACCACCACTACACTACTATGCCACTACACTACCACCACTACACTACTATGCCACTACACTACTATGCCACTACACTACTATGCCACTACACCACCACCACTACACTACTATGCCACTACACTACCACCACGACACTACCACCACTACACTACCACCACTACACTACCACCACTACACTACTATGCCACTACACCACCACCACTACACTACTACCACTACACTACTATGCTATTACACTACTATGCCACTGCACTACCACCACTACACCACCACCACTACACCACCACCACTACACCACCACCACTACACTACCACCACTACACTACCACCACTACACTACCACCACTACACTACCACCACTACACTACCACCACTACACTACCACCACTACACTACCACCACTACACCACCACCACTACACCACCACCACTACACCACCACCACTACACTACCACCACTACACTACTATGCCAGTACTACAATTCTGCAAAAAAAAGAAGAAATAGTTGGGATAGTTATGTCCCGAATATCAAAGGCTAAATAATTGTATCTACTTCTGGCACAAGGCCAGCAATTACCCAGTGTATTACTGGTACTTTATTTTATCGACTCCGTAAGGATGAAAGGCAAAGTTAACCTCGGCGGAATTTAAACTCAGACCATAAAGGGCCGTAACTCTTTACCAAAGGCTAAATAATGATTTCTAATTTAGACACTGGGCCTACAATTTGTGGGAAGGGGAAGTAAATTACATTGATCCCAGTTTATGACTGGTACTTTACTTTATAACGACCCTGGATGGATGAAAGGCAAAGTTTTCCTTGATAAGATTTGAACTCAGAAAATAAAGTCATAACTAAATGCTGCGATGCATTTTCTCTGATGCTCGAATGATTCTGTCAATCCACTGTTTGGTAGTGATGGTGGTGGAGTTGGTGGTGGTGTTTGGTGTTGGTGTTGTTGTCGTTGTTTGGTGGTGGTGGTGGATGTGCTGTTGGTTGTGGTGGTGGTGGTGGTGTTGGTTGTGGTGGGTGGTGGTGGTGTTTGGTGTTGTTGTCGTTGTTTGGTGGTGGTGGTGGTGGAGGTGCTGTTGGTTGTGGTGGTGGTGGTGTTGGTTGTGGTGGGTGGTGGTGGTGTTGTTTGGTGGTGGTGTTGTTGTCGTTGTTTGGTGGTGGTGGTGCATGTGCTGTTGGTTGTGGTGGTGGTGGTGGTGTTGGTTGTGGTGGGTGGTGGTGGTGTTTGGTGTTGTTGTCGTTGTTTGGTGGTGGTGGTGGTGGAGGTGCTGTTGGTTGTGGTGGTGGTGGTGTTGGTTGTGGTGGGTGGTGGTGGTGTTGTTTGGTGGTGGTGTTGTTGTCGTTGTTTGGTGGTGGTGGTGCATGTGCTGTTGGTTGTGGTGGTGGTGGTGGTGTTGGTTGTGGTGGGTGGTGGTGGTGTTTGGTGTTGTTGTCGTTGTTTGGTGGTGGTGGTGGTGGAGGTGCTGTTGGTTGTGGTGGTGGTGGTGTTGGTTGTGGTGGGTGGTGGTGGTGTTGTTTGGTGGTGGTGTTGTTGTCGTTGTTTGGTGGTGGTGGAGGTGGAGGTGCTGTTGGTTGTGGTGGTGGTGGTGGTGTTTGTTGTGGTGGGTGGTGGTGGTGTTTGGTGTTGGTGTTGTTGTCGTTGTTTGGTGGTGGTGGAGGTGCTGTTGGTTGTGGTGGTGGTGGTGTTGGTTGTGGTGTTGTTGTTGTTTGGTACTGGTGGTGGTGTTGTTTGGTGGTGGTGTTTGGTGTTGCTGTCGTTTGGTGGTGGTGGTGGTGTTCGTGTTGTTGTTTGGTAGTGATAGTGGTGTTGTTGTTTGGTGGTGGTGGTGTTTGGTGGCGGTGGTGTTGGTTGTGGTGTTGTTGTTTGGTGGTGGTGGTATTTGGTGTTGTTTGTTTGGTGTTTGGTATTGTTGTTTGGTGTTGTTGTTGTTGTTTGTTGGTAGTGGTGTTGTTGTTTTGTTAATTGGTGGTGGTAGTGTTTGATGTTTGGTGGTGTTGTTGTTTTGTTGTTGTTTTATACCTGAGAAACCTTTTAGAATTCTTCTGTAATTGGAATTGTTAGATTTTATTGATCTAATCAGGTGAGAAGTTAATTGTTAGAAAATCAATTAAATATAATGTTTGTTTGTTTATTTTTGATTGAGTTTATGGGAAGGTTTTGTATTTGTTGTATCCTAACATAAGGTGTACGTTATAGGTGAGGTCTTTTGTATCTTGGAAGAGGGACTATTGATATGTTGTCTCAGGTCTGCTCTGATCAGACATATTGTCATGATCAAAGCAGTTTCATCTGTAACCATCATCATCTTTTTGTTTATGATGATACACACACACAAACACACACACATATATATATCCAGGGAGTGTAACATGAAGTTATTGTAGGTTCTCCCAGGTGAGCACTCGAGGTTTAGGTTCACAGATCGAACCCTTGAACTGATCAATAGCGAAACGCATGTCACCCATCAATAAACATAATGAAGGCTTAACAAATCATCCTTGTCCCCTATTGGGGAATTTTTCATTGTTTCAATTTTCATTTTTATTGTTTATATATATATATGTTTCTATGTTTTTTTTCTTTTCTTATCTAATTAATAAAAATATTTACACGCACAAAACCCACATCGTACCGTCCTGTGCCATCTGTAATGTTTTTGTTGATGTCAGCCCTTGTGGCCAATAAAGAAATCATTATTATTATTATTATAATATATATATATATCAATAATATTAATAAATGGAAGCTATCTTTATAAAACCATATTTATTTTATTATATATATTTCAAGGGTACCAAAACTTTGGTACGTTCTCATCAGATATAATACAAAAGTTGGTTTACAGATAGTGACATATTCAGACAAGAACTTAATGTTGTGAGTTCTTTTTCAATCATCATCATCATCATCTTCATTTAACGTTCATTTTCCACACTAGCATGGGTTACACGGGAGTTGTCCCACTTGAGGCAAGGTTGGTCGGGTGACCATGTCTCGCTCATATAGGACTATCTGGCAGGTTTTCTACGGCTGGATGCCCTTCCTAACACCAACCACATTTACAGTGTGGAACTGGGAACTTTTTACCGTGTTACCTACATGGCCACATTACAGTGTGGAATTTACAGTGTGTTTTTTTCTCGTGACTCCTACACGATCTCGATCTCATTTAGCTCTCTCTCTCTATATATATAAATAACAATCAAATCAGACAGAAAAAGTAAGAAACCTTTAGATATAAGACCATAGAGCAGTAAGAACCGTGCTAATAGTCAGTTGCACCAAATCTACATTGGTCACCACATAGTCAATAATAAATAGAATATAATACATGTATTGCAACAGGTTTATCAATCAATACTGATAGAAAAAAAAAAGGAAATCCAATAGTAGCAAAGAAAATAGAGGTGACAATAACAAAACCCAATCAATAGAGATCAATAAAAATGTCTACTCTATGTTGGGATATTATTGCCAAATATTATCATGACCATCTCCTACCTAGCACTGAAATAACCCCAGTAATAACTGAATGACCTGGTTTCTTCAGTAGCTATGACAATATCAAAGAAAACCTGTGTTTGAACCCTAGAGCAATAACACTCCTGTCACATAAACCTCCTCCTCTCCACCTCCTCCTCATCATCATCACCATCATCATTTTGACCACCACTGTCCCTTCTTCTCCTCCTCCTCCTCATCACTATTATTATCTGGCAGTATCTGTAGAGAGTCGGACGCCATGTTTTGCAGCAAAGAGTTACGGCCCTTTATGGTCTGAGTTCAAATCCCGCCGAGGTTAACTTTGCCTTTCATCCTTACAGGGTCGATAATATAAAGTACCAGTAATACACTGGGATAATTGCCGGCCTTGTGCCAAAAGTAGAAACAATTATTATTCCACCACCATCAACCTTATTACCTACCATCACCGCCACCACCACTGCCACCACCACCACCACCACCGCCACCACCACCACCACCACCACCGCTACCACCACCACTGCCACCACCACCACCACCACCACTGCCACCACCACCACTGCCAGCACCACCACCACCACTGCCACCACCACCACTACCACCACCACCACCACTACTACCACCACCACTACTACTACCACCACTACTACTACCACCACCACCGCCACCACCACTGCCACCACCACCACCACCACTGCCACCACCACCACCACTGCCACCACCACCACCACCACTGCCAGCACCACCACCACCACTGCCACCACCACCACCACTACCACCACCACCACTAC
>OZ024749.1:56445574-56455574 GCA_964016885.1 Eledone cirrhosa | reverse complement strand
TCCTCCTAATGGAACACTGACCTCTGCCAACACCACCACCACCACCACCTCCACCAGCTACTATCACCACCACCACCACCTCCTCTACCACCTCCACCAGCTACTATCACCACCACCACCACCTCCTCCAGCTACTATCACCAGTAGACACCACCACCACCACCACCACCTCCTCCAGCTACTATCACCAGTAGACACCACCACCACTACCACTATCACCACCATCACCACCACCACCACCACCAGCTACTATCACCACCACCACTACCACTGTCATCATCATTGTCATTTTGACTGTTTCCTTCTCTTTTTATCTTTCTCTCTGTGTTGATATTTTTGCATCATGTTTGTCTCTCCTGGGATGTTGTTTGGTTTGTCCGTAACTGCAGTATTTGCACTGCGGTGCATCACAAATACAACTAGCACCAAATATCCGAAAATTTATCTGATGAAAAAAAAAAAAATATATATATATATATTTATATATATATATATATTTATATATATATATATATATATATATATATATATATATTTTTTCATCAGATATATATATATATACACACACACATTTATATATACACACAAAAAAAGAAGAAAAAAGACCTCTCCCTCCCACACATAGACAATCAAATAAATAAAATATATTTTTGAAGAATATCTTAATCAGTTATAAATTTGGGGATGTGTTTTCCCTACATTTAGTTTTTTTTCATCTATTTATTTCTGAAAAAAACCAAAAATACTCCAAAATCTCAAAAAAACCATTAAAACGAAACATTAAATAAACATAAATATATTTTAGAGATGGTTTTAAGTGTGATCTCTGTTCCTTTCCTCCACCACATCCCCACCCCACAAGGTAATGTTTTTTTTTTATTTTAGTATATAATAAATATTACCATTTTATTTTCTCTCAGATTTTCAAACTATTTTTTTCCTAACATTTGAGTAAACTTGCAAGTTTTTAACATTAATTGGAATAGTCTGCTGAAGCAGTATATTTATTTAACCGTCTAGCATTTAAACTGGCCATATCTGGCCATAATTATCTCACCTGAACTGGCTGTAACCGGCCACTCATACTAATGTTGAGGTATTGTTCTCAAAATAAATAATATCAAAATCTCATAGATTCGATATTATGTGAGATCATTTTACAGTGTTTCTCAGCAGAGCATTAAATTCTACATGTCTCAATTCATCTAATAAGAAATAGCCTGTAGACAGATGTGAGGTAAAGCCTTTACCATGAAAATATAATAGTAAATATAGAGTAATGTAAATGGTAAAGGGTTAAAGGGTCTGAAATAGAACTTCATTCGTTAGGTCTTCCATTCTTCTCTTCCAGAACGACTCCAAACAAAAGAACCGTATTCCATGTGGGGCAGGTATTAGGAAGTAGCTCTCACCTTGAGTGGCACAGTATTGTTTGTCTTGTCTTGGGGGCTATTTAAATATCTTTTTAGACCATTTGTAACATGTGTGACTTAGATGTCTGACTACAAATATGGCCCCTTCACATGAGTGTGTCTGCTGGAATGGTGTTTGTGTCATTAAGACCAACTGTATGAAGACGTGGAGACATGTGGCTTAGTGGTAAAGATGTTGGACTTATGATCATAATGCTGTGAGTTCGATTCGTGGACTAGGTTACGGCGCTTTACGTTCTGAGTTCAAATCCCTCCGAGGTGAACTTTGCCTTTCATCCTTATGGGATCGATAAAATAAAGTACCAGTAACACATTGGAGTTGATTCAATTGACATTCCCCTCTCCCCCAAATTGTTACCCTTGTACCTAAATCAGAAACCATTATTATAAGTAACCAATGATTTCTCACAGTAAGTTTTACAATATTTATAACTATAAATACTTGAGAAGAATAATTGACCTGCCTGTCTGTTGCATGGGTGTGAGGGGGGGATACCCTTATTTTTCTTTGATCCCAACGGCATTTATTTATTTAATAAGTAAGTTATCTATTTGAGAAACGGTTTTATCTTTTTGGTTTATTGATTGTTAGAAAATCTTTGCTCTCCTTCTCCTCCCTCCCCTTGCCAGCCCTTGCTCCTGGACTAGAATTGATTGCTAAACCCAAGTCTGCCCACCCTGAACCCCTACACGCCAACCCCCGGCCCATCACCACTGGAATTGATTGCTAAAACCCAAGGAAAGACATAAATTGAGAGACTTGCTTTGAAGTTTTACATAAGCAGAGTTGATTGTTGTCTGTTGTTGGGTCTTGTCTACTGTTTCATTACCACAACAAATACAGTGTTAATTATTTAAAGGATGGATGAGGGAGAGAGGGGGAATGAAGAGAGAGTGTGTGTGTGTGGGGGGGGGGGATAAAAAGGGTGAAAGAGAAGTATATATAATATATATATATACACATACATACAGATATATATATATATATTGATACTGATATATATATATATATATACATACACACACACACACACATATATATATATATACACACACACATATTGCTCTCTCTCGATATATATATATATATATAGAGAGAGATTTATCTTTCTATCTATCTAGCTATCTCTCTGTCTACATATCTACATATATGTGTGTGTGTGTGTAGAGAGAGAGAGTGTGTGTGGTGTAAGTTAGAGAGAGTGTGTTTGGTGTAAGTTAGAGAGAGTGTGTGTGTGTAAGTTAGAGAGAGGCAGTGTGGTGTGTGTGAGAGTTTTTGATTAAATAATTCAATTTAAAAGTGCTGTAAACTCTGTTTGAAAATGGCAGTTAGAAAAGAGTACTTTTAGTAGCGAAATGTAGTTCCATTAGTTTTATCTCACAGACGTTTCTTTCAGTGATGAAACATTTTTCACAACGGTCAGATAAAAGAATGTTTTCCGTCTCTAAACTAATTTCTTGAGTATATCGACACTGTTGTAATAGTTTATATATTATAACTGTTGATTGATCTAATGCAATGGTATTATATATTCCAATTCTGGTCAGATTCCGTCTCCGATTCTCTGATTCCTGATATTGACATTGGTGCTATCAAGCCTATTTCTACTTTCAACTTATCTATCAACTTTAAATCATCTCTTTGATTGGATAATAACATTATAACATTTATCCTCTTGTATGTGTATCTATATATATATATATATACACACATACACTTTCATATATATATGTATATAAATATATGTACATACATACACATTCATATATATATATATATATATATACATATATATATATATACATACACACATGTAAATATATATATATATATATAGAAAATAGCAGCTTTATGACATCATAAGCACCAATTTATAACAAAAGCGAGCAGCTTTATGACATCATAAGTATAAATGTATGAGAGAAAATAGTAATGTTATGACATTATAAACACTAGTGTACAACAGAAAATAGCAGCTTTATTACATTATCGATCGATGGAATTGATCAACAAAATCCTAAACCTCATTGAGGTGGAACTCATCAAATGAGACCAATGAAACATTGTCTCCATAGGTCTTTCCATTGCTATCTACGAATATAAGAAATAAAATAGCAACTCTGAATGAAGAAAAGAGTCACTGAGATGGCTTGAATATATATCTATTGCTTGCCAGGTGGATGTATTGCGAGGTGATTATATGACAAAGTAGTTAAAAAATTGAAAAGCATGTTGTATAATGTACTTCTAGATACAATATGTTCATGAAAATAAGATTTAATGGTCATTGCTGCAACGATCTTTCAGGTCTTTTCATTCAAAACTTACCTGTAGATAAGCATCAATATCAACATCAACAACAACCACAACTACTCTATACTAACTTATCTTCTCTTCTGCAGTGTATTTTTCTGTAGGTTTCACACACATATGTTTCGTATGAAACTTTTGAAATACCTTCTTTTTTTTTTCCTCTTTTCCCCTTCTATATGTTTTTGCTGCCTCAAGATTTAATATTCTGCTGTGTGGATCATATGGATTGCATTAACTTAAGGCAGATGAAAGGATAGTTATGAAGACATTTCTATGAAGGAGTCGATATAATGTATCTCACAAGTAACTGATATGGCTTCAACATAAATATTAAGATTCTATGTCAAGGTAGACAGGAACAGCAACATACTTATACTGTCATAATAAACCATATACAAGGTGTGTCAGAAAAGTAACAGGACTTGGTGTGCTGTTTAAGTTATGAGTGAGTGGAGTAGAGATTAGGATAAACAGGTTCAGTCACTGTGTGATGTAATATCCAGGGAGTATGTAACTGTGACCCCAGTCCTGTTTCTTTTCTGACACACCTCGTATATGATTCGGAAATAGTTGAGAATTCTTAGCAATCTTTAAGAGATTGAGAAATACTCAACAGCATACTATTTACTGTGTTTATTTCTACATATATTATATATATATATATATATATATATATATATATATATATATATATACTATAAAGTATGTCCATAGAATCATTTGATAATATATATACACCATTTCCTCTCCCAATTAGCATAATCAACCACACAAAAAACCAATTAAACCAGGCTATAAGATTAAAAGGCACCTATGAAGAAATAGTAGATAAATAAACGACAGCAATTTATTCGTGATCAACCGCTATAGAATATTTACCCAACATTTCAATAGTACGTGGAAAGCGATTAAATATACCGTCAACCATACACAATTAGGTATAAAATTAAAGTTAGAAGAAAAAATACATATACACATACTAGGATTATATATATAAACATATATATATACAATGATTTTCTTACCATCTATATAAATAACATTAAATTCTGTCATTTTGGGGAGCTAATAAGTTTCCTGATTGTCATTTAATTTAAATACAAAAATAGAATTTATATTCAGTTAATTATTAATTAATGCTGCCCCTGTACTGAACTGAAGTAAGTTATCAAGCAAATTGTGTTTATAGTCCTATTTTGATTACAATTAGATCTGATATTTCATTACATGGCTAATTAATAATAATTGCCTTTGGGGAAATGTGTGAATGTTACATCTTATTCTACCTTCTCTTTATTTAATCAGAAATATTCTGTTTATGTGTATAAAATAATGATTCAGGTAAAACAAAAAGCCATATTGAACTCAACATTATTGACAAGTTCTATTTATTATTTTCAGGGTTTTACCTCTGCTCCCAATTTTCTTTTGTCCCCTATTAAAGTCAACATTGCTTGTTGATTCTATTTATCATTTTCAGGGTTTTAAAGCCTGGTCCCTGCTCTCTTTTATCCCTTATTAAATACTGTTATAAATAAATAATGAAAAAGGTGGTTATTTTACTAAAAGCCTCCAAATTCTTGATTATTTTTCAAAATTATTTGAAAATCACAGACCGTCTTTTATTAGAAATATGGTAACAAAAGGGGTTAAAGACACATGCCATGTCTTTTATTAGAAATATGGTAACAAAAGGGGTTAGTGTGAATTGTGAACACCTTTATTTGGCATAATCTAATATCACATTGGGTCACTTGTTTGACTTATTTGTCTAATGAATTGTATCAGGTGTCAATAATAAGGTACAGTATGGTTGTAAGACCCTCACCTGTTGTGTTTTACCTAATCAATGATATCAGGTATCAATCAGATATCAATACATAGTGTTCAATATAGTTATAGAGATCCTCAGCTGTTGTATTTGGTTTCACCGATTACCATTATATTTCCTTGTGAAGCACCGGTTCATTGTTTGGTTTTGGTATAAACCCTCTTTCTCCCACTCCTTCTACTCATCTCTATTGTTACCCCCCCCTCTCCCCCTCTTCCTCCTCCTCCTCCTCACCACCACCACCACCACCTTCATCATTATCATCATCATCATCACCATCCTCTTTGTCTTCTCCTCCATCCTCTTTGTCTTCTCTTTCCCGTTCTCCTCTACCCCCTTTGTCTTCTCTTTCCCCCCACCCCATCCCCCACCTCTTCCCTTTCCAGCTGGCTTCTGTTTTTATCCTACAGAGGGCTCTGCTATCACTTGCCTCTGGGGTTATCGATCATTGATATGTTTCTCTGCACTTACTTAGATAATGTAATGGTGCCTACTCCTTATAAAACCCACAACAGAAAGAAATACTGAAAAACATCTTCCTCCCCCTTGCTCTCTCTTTCTCTCTCACTCTCTCTCCCTTTCTCCTATCTCTCCTCTCTCACTCTCTCTCCTCTCTCTCTCTCTCTCTCTCTCTCTGCAAGAATGAGGGAGAGAGAAAGAGAGTTTAATATGAAAGAAATTCTGTAAAACATCTCACTCTCTTCTCTCTCTCTTTTTCCTTTCTCTGTTTATCTCCTCTTTCTCTTTCCTCTCTTCTCTTTCTCTTTTTGTCTCTTTGTCTGCAAGAATGAGAGAGAAAGAGAGATAGATAGATAGAGAGAGAGAGGGAGGGAGATATATATATATAGAGTACAATAGGAAACCCATTGATCCAACGCTTTTGTATCCTTGTAAAAAAGAAGGAAAAAAGGGTGGGATGGGGTGTGGTTGGGGTGGATAAAAGGCAATGTAATTCTGTATATTTTCAGAAGAGGGTATTGGAATGGATTATCAGAGATACTGCACCATAAAGATGGTTAAGGAGTATATGTTATATTGATCGGAAATGCTGTAGTAGGAGATATGGAAAACAAATAAAAACTAAAAAAACCCGAAAAGAAAAAATAAATAAATAAAACAATATCCCCCCCCCCCTCTCCACTCCCTGCAAAAAAATCAACAAAAACAACAACAGCATCTACCCGATTCTCAAAAAAAAAAAAGAATTCCTAAAACTCCAATACAAGAACACCCCACCCTCCGAAACAAAATAAAACAAAAAATTTCCCTTCCCTTAAAAAACCCAGAAAAACAAGAAAATAAAAAGGAAAAGTTGGATTAGAGTTGTGAGCCAGAGTGATGGAGGTGATACAGGGTATATTAATATGGTGGGGATTTTGGTAAGGAACTTATGTGGTGTCTGTGAGACTGTGAAGACCATTCCTATCGTTTATCTTTGTTTATTTTTATTGTTATTTTTATTTATATATTTTTTTTTGAAACATGCCTTCTTGTAGAAATATATATACATATATATATATATATATATATATATATATATATATATATATATATATATTTCTACATATGTATGCATATATACATACATATATATATATATTTGTATATATATATACATGTATAGGTATGCATATATACATACATATATGTATATATACATATATATATATATACATGTATAGGTTTACATAAATACATATATATAACCCAACAATTTAAATATAATTTTCCATATATTTATGAAAGGGAACATAGAAAACAAAACACAAACAAAGAAACAAGCCAATAGTTGTTTTAGCAATTATATTACTGTATTATTCTTACCATTACTTAGTTACACAGCTGAATGTTGTGTGTTACACAGCTGAATGTTGTGTGTTACACAGCTGAATGTTGTGTGTAATCTTGAGCTGGAAGTTCAAGTGATGCTACCTGCTTTGTGTACGTTTAGATTAGATATTGGAAGTATTTAAACAGGTTTTTAGCCGATTGTTGTTGTTATTAAGGGCAATGGATTGGTAGTATGGGTAGAGTGTCGAACATGTTCTGCAGCATATAGTTACACTCCTTTTTGTTGTGAGTTCAAATTCCACCGAGGTTAGCTTTGCCTTTTATCCTTACGTGGTCGATAAAATTAAGTACCAGTAATGCACTGGGGTTGATTTAATTGACTTTACCTTCCCCCAAATTGCTGGCCTTGTACCTATAATTGAAATCATATTTTGGCAAAGAAAAAGAAGAAAATAGAATATGAGGTGTCTTTCGTTAGAAATCTCGTTAGAATGGAATGTTTAAAGACAATAAATCTAACTAGAACAGCTCTGGTGTAAAACTATTTCACCTTTTGTTTAATAAATGATAAAAACAACAACAGCAGCAATAATAACAACAACAACATCTACAACAGCAATAGCAACTCCAACAAAAGTAACAACAGTAGCTGCATCATCAACAACAGCAACAATAACAACAACAATAACATCTACAACAGCAATAGCAACTCCAACAACAATAACAGCATCTACAACAACAACAGCAGCAATAACAACAACATCTACAACAGCAATAACAACTCCAACAACAACATCAACAGTAACAACAGTAGCTGCACCATCAGCAACAACAACAACAGCAATAATAACAGCAATAATAACAACAACAGTTGCATCAACAACAACAACTTTAAACCTGTGCCACGTATAATTAGCTTTTAATAAAAATATATCATTGATTTGTGTTTTTTTACGTTTTTTTTTATTTAAAAATACTTTTTTTGCTTTCCATATTTTAGATTGCATGTAAAAAATATTATTTTTCTTTGTTTCTTAATGAAATGTTGCTGTATGTAGTGAGTGCCATAAACACACACACACACACATACACACACACACACACACCACACACACACCACGCACATACACACACACACACACACCATACACCACACACACCACACACACCACACACACCACACACACACCACACACACACACACCACACACACACACACCACACACACACCACGCACACCACACACACACCACATACACACACCACACACACCACACACACTCACCACACACATCACACACAGCACACACACTCTCCACACACATCACACACACACACATATATTGGTAGAAAAGACATAAACATAATAATAATAATATTTAAAAAAAAATAGTATCATTTAAGATGTTAAGTTATTGGTATTTCAAGGTAATTAGCTGTCTTAAATATATATAAGTTAATTTCAGCTAATGATATAATTACCATGTGTCTGTAGTATCTTGTTGTTGTTGTTGTTCTCTCTCCCCTTCCTCCACTCTCTCCCCCTCTCTTCCTCCACTCTCTCCTCCCTCTCTTCCACTCTTTCCTCCCTCTCTTCCCAGTCTTCCACTCTTTCCTCCCTCTCTTCCTCCACTCTCTCTTCCTCCTCTCTTCTTCCCCCCCATCCACTCTCTCCTCCTCCTCCACCATCTTCTCCTCCTCCTACTGGGTCAATGAGTACATTGACTGACACCAGGGTTTAACATTTCTTCAAATCTTTAAATAGATTCTCACAGTTCAGTTCTGTTCTGTGTTAGCCTTTGGTTTACCACCACCACTGTCGCCACCACCACTGTCGCCACCACCACCACCACTGTCGCCACCACCACTGTCGCCACCACCACTACCACTGTCGCCACCACCACTACCACTGTCGCCACCACCACTACCATCACCACCACCACCACTGTCGCCACCACCACTGTCGCCACCACCACTACCACCACCACCACCACCACTGTCGCCACCACCACCACCACTGTCGCCACCACCACTACCATCACCACCACCACCACTATTGCCATCACCAACACCACCATCGGCACAACCACCACCAACACTGTCACCACCACCACCACCACTACCACCACCAATAACCCCCCCCCCCCACCAATACCCCCACATCTATCCCCCCAATACCCCCCCCCCCGCGCCACCACTACCACCGCCACCACCGCCACCACCACCACTAACCCCCACCAAACCCACTCCATGAATCATTTCTTCCTCTTCAGTGAGAGGTTAGTTTTAATGATACCTGCTATTTAGAACATGTAAATTGCTGTGGCATTCTTTGTCCCCTCCGTCTTAGTTGCTTCCAGGTCTTTCTAGATTGCCAGGGAATTGCTGTGAAATCAGGCAGAACTTTCTGGACTGCCCTAGGCCACACTGTTCCCTCGTTGTTGTGGTTGTTGGTACATTCATACAAATATATATATATATATATATATATATATATATATATATGTGTGTGTGTGTATAAATATTTATATATATGTATATGAATAAACATATAGATATGTGTGTATACATATATATATATATATTTGTATTTATATACAAATATATAAATATATATGTATATATATATTT
>OZ024749.1:56435574-56438074 GCA_964016885.1 Eledone cirrhosa | reverse complement strand
TAAATGCTAAAGGGTTAAAGACAAAGTTGCCTTAAGGGAGATTTGATCTCAAATCACAGGGAACGGGAAATAATTGACACTTTATTAATAAAACTTTTACTGCTAAGTTTTCTATTTAGCAATTCTATCTGAATTTTATATCTGGTCATCTAATCTTTGAGATATAAATTTCAATATTGGCTTGAGATATCATGTTTACTTGATAAAACTCTTTACAATGAATCAGAGAAATATTTCCACGGACATTCCTATATATTAACATGTCTAATTTGCTTTCATATTGAAGGTGTCTGCTTGCTACACATAAATTTCAATTTGAATAAATACACGAATAATTGTTTCTTCATTATCTGGTCAGTGTCTTTGTCTTGTACTTTCTTTGTTGCTAATCTAACTTGGTCTGTTGTCAGGAAAAAAAAAAAATTTATCTGTCAACAAATATAAGTTTACTGCCTCATCTCACCATATTTCTGTATTAACAGTGCTTAGTAGCTAGCATATAACATATTTTTCTTGCTCACCGCCTCCTATCTTATCTTCAGCTTTCTAGCTTAGAACTGATCGGTTTTCTGTCACTCCTATAACTATCTGACTAAAGGCTGCTTTCATGGCCATTCCAAGGGGAATTGGATATTGCCAGAATTCTGCAGCAAATTTCCATTACAATAATGGAATTTTCTAAAAGTGTTGCTTATTAATTGATAGATTTATTGCATTAGTAAGGATACTTTATATTATGCACTCAGTTTTCAATGATACTAACAAAAATAGAAAGCTCAAGTAAAATAATTTACACTAATTTATTGATATTAAAAAAAAAAAGAAAATCAATCTTATAAATTAAGCTCTTATTTTTATTATAATTTTCACTGAATACTTTTTTTAACATTATAACTTCTCCATTTAAAAAAAAAATTTTTGCTTATTTGAAAATGCATTTTACTATGAGTTGTCGGACCTCTTGGCACTCAAACTAAGTCACTGACTGAACTTGTTTGGTTTTTTTTTTTAACATTCCCATACCAGTTAACATTTGACTGCTTTGAAGTAAATAATCTCCCGAGGAATAACTGAATATTGATAATAAATAAAACTTTTCCAAATTCTAGATGAAAGAAATTGGCTTCAAATTATCTACTTTGGCATTATGGATTAAGGAAACAACTTCTTAAATTGATCTTTTGATCTTATGATGTAAAGAACCTTAGTTCAAGCTTAAATAATATACCATATTTAAGACGGTAGAGAGTCGGACACCATGCTTTGAAGCATAGTGTTACGTCCCTTTATGATCTGAGTTCAAATCCCGCCGAGGTTAACTTTGCCTTTCATCCTTACGGGGTCGATAAAATAAAGTACCAGTAATGCACTGGGTAATTGCTGGCCTTGTGCCTAATGTAGAAACAATTATTGGTTATATTATTGTTGTTGTTATTAATTAGCTCCAGGTTAGCAACAGTTGTTTAGATCTATGACCAAAGATGTTACTGTCTTCAACCAGATAAAGAAACCTATGATTAAATATTTTACAGTCTTGAACCAGTTGTGTAAACCTATGATCAAAGATGTTTCTGTCTTGAACCAGATAAGTAAACCTATGATCAAAGATGTTACAGTCTTGAACCAGTTGTGTAAACCTATGATCAAAGATGTTACTATCTTGAACCAGATAAATAAACCTATGATCAAAGATGTTACAGTCTTGATCAGTTCATCTTTTGGTGTATCTAGTACTACATTTTCTAGTGTCTCCTTACTTTTCTTTTATGACAGTAGGGTGTAATCTGAGTGAGATTTGGATACTATGTCCCTACACACCTTTTGCTGATGTAATTGGACAAAAAGATACTTTTTTTTTAAGATACTCTTATTCACGAAAAAAAAAAGGGTTCCTTTAGGTATTTGTTCTGTATCGAGTTACAGACAGTCCCTTACAGCTTTCACCACGAGACATGCAGTAAACCAGACACTGTCAACTGCCATGTTGGAAATGTGTACCTGTAATACCATTGATGCCATTATTTACCAATTCCGACTCCAAAAATAAAATAAAAGAAATATATAAATACGTAAAATTCTGTGAAGACTTTACTGAGAACTTACCATCTGTCACACCTTTTTTCTTTTCTTCTGCCATTCTCCTCCTTCACCTTATTTACTCCACCTACCACCACCACCCATTCTCTCTCTCCCTCCATCTCTCTCTCCTCCCATCTGTCATTCTTCTACTTTCACTATTTAGCCCCCACCCCCCTCCTATAAAACTCTATACTTGTCACCTTAGGATATTTTTATTTTTTACACATCCCGAAAATATTGATTGATTGCTTTTTTTCTTTTCATTTCAAATTTGTTTCGAAATGTTCTATTTCGATCTAAAAATCTCCAATTTAGTACATTTCTATCACATCATTTGTAAAAATGTGTATGTTTAGGTGTGTAGGTGTGGGTACAGGCATCTGTGTGTTTATATATGTATATATATATATATATGTATATA
>OZ024749.1:56408074-56430574 GCA_964016885.1 Eledone cirrhosa | reverse complement strand
TTAAGCATATTTGTTTTCTGTTGTTTTTTGTATTTTTGTTTTCAAATTTTATTTGTTTTTAATATGTTTACATTTTACTTGTGTTTATTAAAGAAGATTTTATTTTAGCAAATATTTTTGGTGTCAAGTTTTATAGGTGAAAACTTTCTTAAACTAATTTTAATGTTTCGTGCAGATTAGAGAATGTTTGTCAGCATTTACATAAGTTAGATAGATTTTTCTTGTTGTTTTTAAATCTGAATTTATGGTTTATGTGCGCTGTGAATTAATTCTTTAGATGTGGTGTCTTAACTCTTAATGTCTTGCACCACATCTAAAGTCTAAACTGAGTCTCAAGCTCAGAGGCTCATCAGGCTGGTGCTTAGTCCAGTTTCTGTGGCATGAAGCAACTGAGAGTTCATGACTGCTTCCTGGTCTGGATAGGAAGCCAGACCATTTCAGTGTTAATCCTCTTGCTATTGTAGTTGGAACTCATTTTTAGCTGACTATACTGGAGCAATGTGAAATGAAATGTTTTGCTCAAAAGCACAACACACAACCCAGTCGTGATGTTGTGAACAGTAGAGAGAGCTCTACAGTGTAATCATTTATAACATCCATTTTCCACGCTTCCATGGGTTAGACGAGTTATCCCATTGTGAGACAAGTCAGATCAGATGACATGGTCTTGCTCATACAGAACTGTTTCTGGGTTGGTTTCTATGACTGGTTGACCTTCCTAACACCAACCACACACACACACACACACACATCATCATCATCACCGTTTTACGTCCGTTCCTCCACGCTAGCATGGGTTAGACGGGTTGTCCTGTTGTGGGCAGTGTCCAGTCGGTTGACCTTGTCTTGCTCATACAGGAACTGATTCTGGCTTGATTTCTACAGCTGGATGCCCTTTCTAACACCAACCTCATTTACAGTGAGTACTGGGTATTTTTTTTCCATGGCACCTCCACGACCACTTTACAGTGTGGGCTGGGTGCTTTTTTGCCGTGGTACCTCCACGACCACTTTACAGTGTGGGCTGGGTGCTTTTTTGCCGTGGCACCTCCACGACCACTTTGCATAAATATATATTATTTACACATCATTTCTTTGAAGGAAAATTCCTAGTGTTTTCTTATTATTATTTTCAAAAAAAAAAAAAAATTCTTTTCTTGCATTTCAGTTGGATGTGATGGAAATTGCTTTGGATCAATGTGGTCACGCCAATGAAAGACGTTTGGCAATTGTGGATAGAAACCGAGACCTTTATTTAACAACTGTTCGTTTGTTTGGTCATAGCCGAACTTTTCTCAAGCTTGGTGAGTTTTTAAAACAAAACCCAACATATTTCAAATTTCAAATTTCATGTTGGATTATTTTGATTGTTGGATTTTCAATCCATAAAGACTATGTTTAATTCATGCTATTGTATAAGTAAGACAAAAATATCAGGGGTATAAAAATATAATGTATAGCAAAGTTGGAAAGTTTTGAATAGTACTAATTAAATTTTCACTAATAGCTTTGTTAGATTAAATAAACCCTTAGAAAATGAATTTTGAATATTAATATAAAAAACAAAACAAAAGGACAAATTCGTTTTGTGTATGATAAAAGATTTTCCTTGAAGTGAAATGAAGTTGTAAAAAAATATGTCTTGTATTAAAATCTATAAACATTAATTCTGCTAGAACTTTTATTGTAAAAATTATTCTTACCTCTAGGATAATGGAGATATTTAAAAATTTCTTTTTTGCAAAAATGCCCTAAAGTGCACCGATGCAGTATCTATGCAGTTTTAAAAATATACTTTTCATATTTGTTTCTTTATTATTATAGTCTAATTGCATTAAGTATTGAACTGTGCACCATACAGTGCAACTAGCTGGTAAAGCAGTTCCCTGTTGGGATATAATGTAAAAATCTCCCTATTTTCTAAATAAGAACCAAGAACATCTTTGCTGTACATCGCCACCCCTCTCCATCCCTGCTCTCCCAGGCTCCCCCTCCATCATTGTAATGTAGTTAGCTTAATTAAAACTAATTCCTCACTCTGCGATTCCATAGACCCTGCAACCAAACAACTGATAAATTTGATATTTGCTCTATAATTAAAAACCGCAAAGGCCCATTATTTTTCCAAAAATTTATTCATACGTACTAATTAATGAATCCCAATTTTCTGATGAAGAAGGCTACTTCCCTGGTAGCAAACAGCTATCATTTATCTCCCCCTCCATCCTCTCTCTCTCTCTCTCTCTCTCTCTCTCTCTCTCTCTCTCTCTCTCTCTCTCTCTCTCTCTTTCTCTCTCTCTCTCTCTCTATATATATATATATATGTATATATATATATATATATATATATATATATATATATATATATATGTATATATATATATATATATATATGTATATATATATATATATATATATATATATGTATATATATGTATATATATATGTGTGTGTATGTGTATATATATCTGTATGTGTGTGAATATATATATCCTTGTATATCTGCGTATATGTGTGTGTGTATATATATATATGTCTCTATATCTCTGTACATCTATCTATCTTTCTAGCGATGTATATATATATATATACACACACACACACATATATATATATATATGTATACTCTGTTTGATATTTTTAAGAAATTAACTTTACTTAGAAGTGTTAGGCTGACGTAATCTTTATATCTTACTGAAAATATTTGAATAGTTCTACTTCAGTCAGTTATTTTTATTTCTCTTTAACTTTCTTTTCAGTCCCTCTTCTCTCTCTCCTCTTCTCTTCTCTCCATCATCTCTCTCTCTCTCTCTCTTCTTTCTAGTTTCCTCTCTCTCACATCACTCTCCTCTCTCTCTCATCTCTCTCTCTCTCTCTCTCTCCCTCCTTTCCAGCCTCATCTCTCTCCCCCCATCCTCTCATCTATCTTTCTATAGTTTTCTCTTCAATTACTTCTTCAACAACTTGTTACCCACTTTGTCACCATTCCATTCCATTGCCAGCTCATACATCTCCAAAAACAATATATATATAGTTGTAAGTCATCTGTGACCATTGGCTTATAATCACAGCATTATTTCTTTAGTGGTGGTGGTGGTGGTGGTTGTGGTGGGGGTTGTGGTAGTGATGTTGGGGGTAGTTGTGGTGGTTGTGGTGGGGGGTTGTGGCTGTGATGTTGGGGATGGTTGTGGTGGTGGGTGTGGTGGTGTTCTAACTCCCATCTTTACCAAGCATTCCATTGCCAGCTCAAACCCAGTCATTATTTATTTGATGGTTGTGGTGGTGGTAGTGGTTGTAGTGGTTGTAGTCGGGGTGATTGGAGGTGTCTTAATCCCAGCTTCACCATTCCATTCCATTGCCAGATCAAGCTCATCCATCTCAAAAAAATATAAATATAGTTGTAACGCATTTGCAACCATTCGCTTATAAGCACAGCATTATTGCTTTGGTGGTGGTAGTCATGCTTGTGATGGTTGTGATGGTGGTTGTAGTGGTGGTTGTGGTGGCAGTGGTTGCCGTGGTGGTGGTTGTGATGGTTGTGGTTGTGATGGTGGTTGTAGTGGTGGTTGTCGTGGTTGTGGTGGTGGTGAAGGTGGTGGTTGTGGCAGTGGTTGTAGTGGTCATAGTGGTGTTCTAAATCCCACATTCACCAGCCATTCCATTGCAGGCTCATCCCTAGCAATCATTTTTTGATGGCTGTGATGGTGTGGTCATGGTTGTATTGGGGATGGTGGTATATCTAAATCCCATCTTCACCATTCCATTCCATTCCAATACTAGTTCAAGCTCCAGCTCATCCATCTCTAAAAAACAAACAACAACACTATATACAGTTGTAACTCATCTGCGACCATTGGCTTTAAAACCTTGCCTGCAAATTATTCAGTTTTAGCAGAGTTAATTATCCTTCAGAAAGAAATATATCATAAATTCTTCCATACTACTACACAATTAACTTTTCTGACCTTATTTCATATTACACTAACTCTTTCTTTTGTAATTAGTTCGGATTATAAAATTGCCAAATATCAACTAAAAATCAGTTGTATATATTTTATCATATTTTATTTCTATTTTTTTTTTTTTAAATTAATTTTTTTTTTTGCTCTTTTCTTGTGCATTTTCTATTTTTGTGTATATATATATATATATATATATATATATTTTTTCAAATTAATTTATTTATGATAGCATTCTTTTCTCTCTCCCTCCCCCTCTCTCTCTCACTTTCTTTCTCTCTCTGTCTCTCTATTTTTTTTTGTTTTGTTTTAATTGGAGAGGATGGTGAATTTAATGACTAATTACAGTGGCTGGAAATAGATGAAAGACTGGTTGACTTATTAGAGTTGGAATTAAAAATATGACTATTTATTAAAGTAAAGTTACTGGTGCTGTGGTAAAACTAGGTTGATCTAGTCTTCATCTACCCACCCTCTCACTTCCCACCCACACAACTAACCTACCCACCCTCCAACCCTCCAGGCAACCAACCAACCCAACCCAACACAAAATATTCAAATAAGAACACTTTTTGCATACTTCCAATCAGATGAAAGAAAACGACAGACGTGTGTGTATGTGTTTATATATATACATATATACGTGTTTATATATATATATATATATATATTTGTGTGTGTGTGTGTGTGTGTGTGTGTGTGTGTGTGTGTGTGTGTGTGTGTGTGTGTGTATGTGTTTATATATATATATGTGTTTTTATATATATATATATGTGTATGTATTTATATCTATATGATGGTGATGATGTGTGAGTGTTTATGTATATATATGTGTGTGTGTATATATGTGTGTATGTTTATATATATATATATATGTGTATGTGTGTGTGTACACTGTTTTTTGTTGTTTGTTATGTTTTTGTTTAGTTGTTTCATGTTACAATTATGGATATAGAAGGAATGCAGAAGATTGTCAAAAGTGAAATTATCAAGTGATGACATTAATTAACAAATGAGCCAATATCATAACTGCTAATGGAATCCACTGCCGGTTGATTATGGGTCATTGCTATCTCTTTTAGTTTTTATTTTATCTCTTAATTTTTTGTTGTTGATTTTTTTCTTCTTCAGTAAATTTCTACTGAATCACATGAATGGTTTTAGCTTCATTTCAGCCATATATGGTTTTTTGTTAATAGATTTAATATCAATAATTTGTCTGTCATTATCAGATCAATGGATTATTGTGGATTACAGCCATATATGGTTTTTGGTAGATTTTATATCAATAGATTGTCTGTCATCATTATTAACTAATCAGCAAGACCAAGAGCACAAATGAAGGTATGCTTTGAAGAGCCAATGCCACACACCTGAGTCTTGTCATCAAGAGCAGAAGAATGTAGCTGGCAGGTCATGTCCTACGAATAGAGGATAATATGCCAGCAAGAACTGCAATGTCATGGTGGCCAAATGGTGGGAAAATAACAAAGGGTAGGCCAAGAAGTCTTGGAGATCTCTGTCACTGCTGTAACACAGCTCTGTCACGGCTGTAACATAGCTCTGCCATTTGTCCTTCAGAACTCTGTCACTGCTGAAACACAGCTCTGTCACTATTGTAACACAGCTCTGTCACTGTGGTAACACAACTCTGTTATTTGTCCTTCAGAACTCTGTCATTCAGAACTCTGTCACTGCTGTAACACAGCTCTGTCACTATTGTAACACAGCCACATCACTGATACGTCACATCCCTGCCTCTTCTCTATTGTTCCCTGTACCACATCTTTGTCATAATGCTGTAATTGCTGCATCACTGTTTGACAAGGAAGACCTATATCAAACAGATTTGTGATGATATAAACTGCAATCCCTCTCACCTGCTGAATTTGATCAACAATAGAATTGTATGGTGACAGAGAGTCTTGAGAATCCATACAAGCAATGTGACCTATTGATTGATTATTTGTCAGTTCTACATCACATCTTTGTCTCTTATATATCACAGTACTATCCCAGCAACCCTGTCATTTATATAACACACCTCTACTGCTGCCTTGGGGGTTTATCACAGCATCCCTGTCATCTTATGCAACACACTTCTCTATTGCTGTCTCAGTGGTCTATCACGACCCTCTCTCAGTGGTCTATCACGACCCTCTCTCGGTGGTCTATCACGACCCTCTCTCAGTGGTCTATCACAACCCTCTCTCGGTGGTCTATCACAACCCTCTCTTGGTGGTCTATCATGACCCTCTCTCAGTGGTCTATCACAACCCTCTCTCGGTGGTCTATCACGACCCTCTCTCAGTGGTCTATCACGACCCTCTCTCAGTGGTCTATCACGACCCTCTCTCGGTGGTCTATCACAACCCTCTCTCAGTGGTCTATCACGACCCTATCATCTTATGTAACACATATCTATTACTGTTTTATCATTGCTTAATCCATGTTCCAGAACAGCTTGGTTAAGGTTCCACCACCGACTTTAAATATTTGACCTGACAACTGTCACCACCCAGGATGACTGCTGTACTTCTTGACCTTGTCGCTCTTTCAACCAGAAACCAGTTCAATCTAGATTGGGTGGTGGTGTGGAGGATTTGTTTTTAGTAAAAATGTGTAAAAGACTGTAAGAAAAAAATAACAGCAGCAACAACTGCAACAACAATAACAAAATTCTTGAAAATATTTCAAACTCATTTGCTCTTTTTCTCACACTTTTTTTTCTTCTTGACACCCAATTGTCACCATTAACCCCCTCCCCTCACCCCCTCCCCTCGAATGGTTGTTGTGTGTGCGTCTATGTTTATATGTTGACTGTGATAGCATCTGTGATGTTATAAGTGAGTGTAGATGCAACGATGCACTGCATAAAAGCAATTTGAAAGTAATGCACATGTGAAATGTGTGCGTGTGTGTAAAAGCTTCTTGCGCTGTGTGTATTTCTATTAATCACGTCTTTGGCAGTGCTGGCTGGCGTCAACGTCGTCCTTCGTTGCACCTGATAAGGTACTTGATAAGCAGAAAATTAACTCAGCATATTTTCAATGAAGGAAGGAAGGAATGAATGAAGAAAAGAAGATAGAACCCCCCCCCCCCCCCCAAAAAAAAATACATATGTAAAGAGGGAGAAACATAAACAACAAGAAAAATATTCATTAAAAAAAATGAAATAAAAAGAAAGAAAATAGAAGAGAAGGAATTTGTGAAGAAATAAATAAAACAAAGCAAAAAAGTAAAACACGGAATTAAAAACAAAGACAAAAGAGAAAAAATAATTAAAGCTTTTTTTAATAAAAAAAACGGTAAAAATCTTCTGAATAAATAAAATGAATGCAATCCTGGCAAACTGAGACGAAATGAAAGACTTATCTTTTAAGAGATTTCATGTCTGTTAGGAGTTGTGGAATTGGTAGATGGGGGGGGAGGATAATAATATAAATAATATCACAAGTAGAATTTATGTTTCTATATGTATGTGCATGTATGAGTATATATATATATATATATATATATATATATATATATATATATATATGAGTGAGTGTGTGTGTGTATGTGTGTATGTATATGTATATAGGTATATATGCATGTATATATATACATATATATATATATGTATATATATATACATATATATATATGTATGTATATATATACATATATATATGTATGTATATATATACATATATATATGTATATATGTATATATATATACACATATATATATATGTATGTATATATATATATATATACACACACATATATATATATATATGTATGTGTGTGTATACATACACATGTATTTATTTATGATTAAGCTTTAATATTAAGACTAGGGACTGATTCCCCCTGTTTGATATCGACTTTTACCTTTCGATATCTAGATCTCTACTAGACAAAACAATTGAATTCACTAGACAATATGTTAATGTAGTTGAAGTAGACTTAGAAATAATCTTTCATAAAACCTTACTTATTCCCCAGTAAAGACTTAGCCTGGTTAAAATGATCTGAATCCATAAGCCTATTTGATATTAATAGTATGGGATCATATGACTGCACAGATGTATGTGATCTAGTTGGCTTGTATATATTAGACAATGACAATTTAAGGAGGAACTTCTCAGTCTTTTTAGCATTGGTTTTTATTGAGATGCCATAAAGATAGCCAAACACTTGGAACAATTAGGAAAATCTCATATCATCCTTCAAAGGTTTACAGTAGCAACCAAACTTCTTTGTATTTTTAACCTATAATTTATGAGTGAGTCGTAGGGGTGCCACATTGACATATGGCCTTTCTAGGGCATTTTTAAACCGGGTGGAATCCGTTTCCTCTCCAGGTCTGAATACAGCAGATTTCTTCCAGAGAAGTATAGAGTGTAGGTATGTCGATGGTCATGATGATGATGATGATGACGACGATTACACTTGACATTGATGATGATGATGTTGATATTGATGATGGTGATGATGTTGATAATGGTTGATGGCAATGATGGATATGAGATTAATGATGAAGATAATGATGGTGATGACAATGTTGATGATGATGATGATGATGATGGCAATGGTGGTGATGAAGATGAAGAACATGATAATGCTGCTGTTGCAGATGATGATGATGATTATATGATGATGATGATGGCAATGATGATGATGATTATATGATGGCGATGATGGTTATGATGATGATGACAATGATGGTGATGATGGTTATGATGATGACAATAATGAACATGATGATGATGATGATGATGATGATGAGATTGATGACACTAACAATATTGACTAGCGATGATAATAAAGATGGGGAAAATGATAATAGAAATACGTCTGACAACATTTTACTTCCTCATCTGTAAAACAACAGCAATAATAATAATAATAATAATAATAATAATAATATACATTGTTGTTGTTATGAAAATAAATAACTATAAGAAAGTCCTATTGATAAAAGAGAATCAGGCAGACATAGAGAGAGAGAGGCAGTCATACATTCTGAGAGAGAGAGAGAGAGAGAGAGAGAAGAAAGTGAGGGAGAGAGAAGATAAATAGATAGGTAGATAGACAGATAGATAGACAGACAGACAGACTGATAGATATGTTTCTTTATTAGCCACAGGGGCACAAAAGAAGGGGACAAATACAAAGGGGGAAGTTTACATACAATAAAAACGTGTAAAATGTTATCACAAATGGAATTAAAAAAATTAGTCGATTTTCCCCAATAGGGGGAGACAGTTCATATGGGTAACACATACCCCCGAAAAAATGTGCAACCCTCATCTCCAGGAGTACAAAGAGTTTGTACTCCTTTCCTCTCCTCCTCCTTTTCCTCAACCTACCGGCTGATATAGAGAGAAGGCCCTTTCACTCGGGCCATTCTCGCCACTTTCACCCACCTTTCATAAGACAGACTGATAGATAGACAAAGATAGAGAGAAGGAAAAAACAACTTATATTCTTGCGTGTGTGATGTTCCATAGAGACGATGTCGACAACGATGGATAGAGAGAGAGAAGAAACTGTGAGAGAGAGAGAGGTAGTGAGACAGAGTGAGAGAGAGAGAGTGGTAGTGAGACAGAGAGAGAGGTAGTGAGACAGAGTGAGAGAGAGAGAGAGGTAGCGAGACAGAGTGAGAGAGAGAGAGTGGTAGTGAGACAGAGTGAGAGAGAGAGAGTGGTAGTGAAACAGAGTGAGAGAGAGAGAAGGAAAAGCAACAAAGGGATGTTACTTATATTCTTCTGTGTGGTACGGTACAGTATGGTATGTGGTGTGGTATGTGGTGTGGTATGGTGTGGTATGTGGTATGGTATGGTGTGGTATGTGGTGTGGTGTGGTATGGTATGGTATGGTATGGTATGGTATGGTATGGTATGGTGTGGTATGTGGTGTGGTATGTGGTGTGGTATGGTATGGTATGGTGTGTTATGTGGTGTCGTGTGGTATGGTGTGGTATGTGGTATGGTATGTGGTGTGGTGTGATATGATGTGGTATGGTATGTGGTGTGGTGTGGTATGATGTGGTATGTGGTGTGCTATGGTATGTGGTATGGTATGTGGTGTGGTGTGGTATGGTGTGGTATGGTATGGTGTGGTATGGTATGTGGTGTGGTGTGTGGTGTGGTGTGGTATGGTATGGTGTGGTATGGTGTGTGGTATGTGGTATGTGGTGTGGTATGGTATGGAATATGGTATGGTATGTGGTGTGGTATGTGGTGTGGTGTGATATGATGTGGTATGGTATGTGGTGTGGTATGGTGTGGTATGGTATGGTATGTGGTATGGTATGTGGTGTGGTGTGATATGATGTGGTATGGTATGTGGTATGGTGTGGTATGGTATGTGGTATGGTATGTGGTATGGTATGTGGTGTGGTGTGATATGATGTGGTATGGTGTGTGGTGTGGTGTGGTATGTGGTGTTGTGTGGTATGGTATGTGGTATGGTATGTGGTATGGTATGTGGTGTGGTATGGTGTGGTATGGTATGTGGTGTGGTATGTGGTGTGTGGTGTGGTATGGTATGGTATGTGGTATGGTATGTGGTGTGGTGTGGTATGGTATGGTGTGGTATGGTATGTGGTATGGTATGTGGTGTGGTGTGATATGATGTGGTATGTTATGTGGTGTGGTGTGGTACGGTATGGTATGGTATGTGGTGTGGTACGGTATGGTGTGGTATGGTACTTTATGGTATGTTATGGAAGTGTGTTGTTCCATAGAGACAACGTTGATGTCAGATGGTTGTGAATTTATGATGTTTTTCAAACAAACAAACAAACAAACACAGTGTATAGAACGAGTCTAGGAAGGAAATCGGAGCTATAGAACTTTCTGGAGAGTTTCCTATTGCACCGAAGGAACAGAGTGCATATATACTGCATACACTGCACACACCAACCACCACCTCCCTCTCTCTCGCTCTTTCTTTATATATATATATAGTTTTAATATAGATGAGATTCTACAGGACTAGAACTGTTTCATTGAGTACCTTACTTACTGTGGTTACCTCCGATTCAACCCGGAATAACATATATATATATATATATATATATATATATATATATCACCGTCTAACCCATGCTAGCGTGGAAGAACGGACGTAAAACGGTGATGATGATATATATATATATATGTCTGTGGCAAGATACTCTGTATATGATTCTTTGTGTTGCTGATGATGATGATATTAATGATAATGATGGTGGTGATGGTGGTGATTATTATGGCGATGGTGGTGGTGGTGGTGATGGGGTAGTGGTAGTTGTGGTGATGGTGATGGTAGTTGTGGTAGTTATGGTAGTGGTAGCTGTGGTAGTGGTTGTAGTGGTGATCGTAGTTGTGGTAGTGGTAGTATTTTTATAGAAATGCACCAGGGTAATATTTGTTGTTTTTAAAAAAAAAACAAGTACAATTTTAAGTACAAATATGTTTTTTTAAATTTCCTTTCTGTATGTGACTATGTATATGAATGTGTGTGTCTGTGTGTGTATATGAAGGTGTGTGTCTGTGTATGTGTGTGTATATGAATGTGTGTGTATGTATTTGTGTGTGTATATGAATGTGTGTCTATGCATGAGTATGTTTGTGCATGTTTTTGTGTGTTAGTGTGTGAGAGAGAGAGTGTTTATGTTTGTGCATCTTTGCCTTTGTGTGTCTGTGTATGAGTGTGACTGTGTGTATGTGTTTGTGTCTGTGTGTGTGCACGTGTGTCTGTGTGTGTGTGCACGTGTGTGTGTGTGTGCAGTTGAAATATCTGGGTGGTGAATATTTATAGGTATAGTTGCACTTATGATGTACAAACATGCAGGTTTATCATCATTTAACGTCTCTTTAAACATGCAGGTCTCTCTCTCTCTCTCTCTCTCTCTCTCTCTCTCTCTTTATATATATATATATATATATATATTTGTTTATAGTGTGTTCATTATTTGTGCTGACACACACACAACGTATGTGTAATACATATTTAACTTAAGAATTGAGTTTTCTTTCTTATAAAATTAGGCATAATAATTGTTTCTACTTTTGGCACAAGGCCAGCAATTATCAAAGATTTAAATACATCTCAGTATTTAGAATAGTTATGAAGGAAGAGAGATAGCACCTACTGGATAGGTCCCTAGGTGGTGGAGATGAGAATGGCCTTGGTGAGATTTGCTGTGAATATTGTTGGCCTTGTGCCTAAAGCAGAAACTATTATAATTATTATCTGATGATATATGTATTTGTATATGCCCAGTACATATGTATATATATTTACAATTGCTTTTATGTATATATATATATATATATATATATATATGTACACACACACACACACATACAAATGCTTATATGTAGGTAACTCTATCCATGAATGTTTATATAATAACTATATGTGTATTTATATGTATTTATATGTATTTATGTGTATTGATAAAAGATCCGTTCCCATGCATCTCATCACAATTTACGCATGGCAAGATACGCAACTGCAAACATTGTCATAATGCAATGCATTAAACTGCGCTCCACCTATTGCTTTGCTGAGGCACTCCCGTGAGAGAACACCACTCTTCAAATGTATTCTCATGACTAGAGAGAATCTGTAAGGTTGATATGTCTAGCAAAAGATATTAGCATCAGAACAAATGTCTCTTTGGAGACACTTAATGAGCTGTATATGAACACAATGTGATCTGCTGAGTCAATACTCTTGGGAATGGCATCTATCTCTACATAGTATTTAGCCTAGCACTATTAGATTGTGTACAATTAAAATAACATGTCTGTGTATTAGCTAATTAACCCTCTCATTACCATATTTGGAATGAAATGTATGTTATCCATTTGTTACAATGAATTTTGGAAATAAGTAAGAATTAAGAAGGTTTTAGTAAAATAACTGATGTTTTTATTATTAGAGGGCGGTGGATTGGCAGTATCAGTAGAGGTTCGGACGCCATGCTTTGCAGCATATGATCTGGCCCTTTATGATCTGAGTTCAAATCCCGTCGAGGTTAACTTTGCCTTTCATCCTTATGCTGTCGATAAAATAAAGTACCAGTCACGTACTGGGGTCAATTTAATCGACTTCCCCTCCCCCAAAATTGCAGGCCTTGTGCCCAGATAAGAAACCATTATTAAAGGGTGTTAAAAATATATCTTAAAGTTTTTGTTATTAACGCTTTAGCATTTAAACCAGCCATATCCTGCCAGAATTCTCTCGCCTCTTTCTGTTAAAACCAGTTGTAACTTGCTACTCATACTGATGGTAAGGTATTGTTCTCGAAATAGATAACATCCAAATTCTCATAGATTCGATATCATTTGAGATAATTAAGTTAATTCCACTACAGTAGACCAATAATGTAATTATTGCATCCATAGTATGTCTACAAAAAAAAAAAAATATTACCAGCAAATATTGCTTTTAAAAATAGAAAGGCATGTGATGATATTGATGATAATGATGGTGATGATAATGATGATATTGATGATAGTGATGATAATGATGATATTGATGATAGTGATGATAATGATGATATTGATGATGATGATGATGATGACAATGATGATGGTGATGATAATGTCTATCGTGATGCTGATGATGATGATAATGATGAGCGTAATATTTTCTCTACTTCCTGTAGTCGTGTCTTATCTTCTCACTTGGTGTGGCTGTCATTAGAAATTCAGGTATCTTTGTTGTTGTATGCAATGTATTCCCTAGCTTATTGAGTTTTGATCTTTTGTAAGGATCCCCATACCTCCATTACTTCTTGTTGAAGACCCTCCTCTCTTCTTCCTCTTCTTCTCCAGGTCTTAGAACCCTTGTCAATGCTTTTGTCAATTTCTTACCAACGCTTTGCTTCGAGTGGAACTATAGGATTCTTTTCGAAGCAGACAAAACTCCTTGATTCAAATCCCAGTTTGCATCAATGATTCCATTCCATTCCATTACAATTTCATCATGGCTACCGTTACTATTGAAATTAAATTAGATAAGATGCTGTTGTCACATTTGAATCATCAACTTTCTTTCATTCCATATTAGGGTCCTTCCAGATATATATCCGGGAGTGTGATTAACAGAGTAATTTCCATTTTGATTTGTCCTTGGTCAATCTTTTGTTCTCCACACACACAAACATTTCCAAACTTCCAAACTTGATTCTGATTCCAGTCTTTTCATTCTCAATACCCGTTACTTTAGTGACGTTTCTAAGGCAACACTTGATTCAATTCTTGTGTGAACTTCATGCAATATGTTTACATTGAAACTTAAGAAGAAAAGGGAAATTATTGTGTATGTATGTATGTATCATCATCATCATCATTTAACTTTTACTTTCCCTGCTATGTGTGTGTATATATATATATATATATATATATATATAAACTTAAGAAAATTAACAACAAAAAAAAAAGACAAGACAACGAACAGAAACAAAATAAAATGAAAAATAATTTTTTAAGAGGAAACCTTAAAAAATTATTTAACAAAAATAAATATACAAAGGACACAGATCTTCATATTTTGTTTCATTTTATTATAGAAATGACTTCTACAGGACTAGAACTGTTTAATTCATAAGAAATCATCAGGAAAGTCCTGTAGATATATATATATATATACACACACACACACACACATATATATATATATATATATATATATATATATATATAAGCAAATGAATGAAGGAAGGAATTACAAACCATTAAAACAAGTTCTTATATAAAGAACTTGTTTTAATGGTTTGTAATTCCTTCATTCATTCATTTGCTTATTCCTGCTCTGCTTGAACAATATACTAAATATTAAATCTTCTCTAATATTTAACTCTGCTAACCCAAGCATTGAGCACACTCCACTTCGGCTATTGGCATTTAGTAATCTGTATCACACTTCTCTGTATCTCTCTACTTCCTCCTCTCCTACGATACTTATACCCTACTATAAATATATATATATAAATATATATATATATAAATATATATATATATATATATATATATATATATATATATATATATGAAATGCAGGCAATTGAATTTCTGGAGATGCTAAAGAGGTGACAGAGGTAGAAATATGCTGTGTCCAAGAGGTGAGATGGAGAGGAACCTGAACCCCAGAATTCTTACAAGTAGAAACTCTTCCGGGTAGGAAACAATAAAAGTAACAATTGGTAGAGGTAGTGGTTGGCATAATGTGAGCAGAGAGGTGGATAGGTGGAGTTATTGCTGCAGAAACTATGTGATAGAATTATGAAACTTAGTTTTAGGGTTCTTACTGTTTACAATAAATCTCTGTACATTTGCTAATGTATTTCTTCAATTTCATTGTTGCTGTCTTGCACCTTAGTATCTCTGCTATGCTACAAGTGTCTGTCGGGTATAATATGGTTAAATAATGGACGTATAATACTTTTTGTTGCTGTTGTTGCTGTTATTCTTTGGTTATAGAACTCACAGTTATAGATCTCTCGCTATTGTCATTTTATTTGAATGGTGTTAGCCAGGATTTTAGAATACATACAGCACGTCCTCGTGTGTCAAAGGAAGCCACTAAAAACAGTTGGCATTAAGAAAGGTTCCCAGCCATAAAAACTACATCAAAATGTCTTATGCAATCCATGTTGGCTTGGAAAGGCAGAGATGTAAAAGTTCTGATAATGATGATGGCAATGATGATGATTAAGATGACGATGGTGAGGAGGATGAGGAGGAGAATGATGACGATGATGAGGATGATGATGATGATGAGGAGGATAATGATGATGATGATGATGATGATGATGATGATGATGAGGAGGAGGAGGATAATGATGATGATGACAGTGATGATGACGATGGTGATGATGGTGATGACGATGGTGAGGATGGTGATGATGATGACGATTATAATGACGATTATGATGAAGACGACGATGATGATGACGATGATGATTATGATGATGATGATGAACTGAGCCATTTTCTATGTTTGTATGTTTAACCTGTTGTAAAGCCTCCAAACATCCACGACCAAGCTACACCTACTTTCTACTAATGACCCAACTGACACTAATCTTCTTCTTCAACACTCACATAACTATTCTTTTTTATTGCTCTTCCTCTCTCTCTCTCTCTATCTCTGCCTCACTCTATCCATCTCTCTCTGTCTTTCTCTGCCTGTCTCTCTCTGTCTGTATCTGTCTCTCTGTGTCTCCCTCCTCTCTCTGTATTCATCACAGTAGTGAATGTGTATTTTATTGGTTTTGCTTAAGTTAGTTTTATTCCAGTTGTTCCCTGTTCTGTGTTCTCTGTGATTGCTGCCGTGATAAATGTCAGACACCAACCCTCTTTAACGATGGTTAATTGTGAGAGCTGCAGATGTTCTCAGCTGAAAGCATTTTATACATCGTAAAGAAAGAAAAAACTAAAACAAAAGATTATTCTGATCTGACATCCTTTTAGAAGACCAACATATACCACTTACTACTCACTAGGGCTGTAGTGTCATATTATATTGGAAGAGCTTTATAGAAGACATTAGGTAGTGTGTATCTGGTTTAGAATAGGAACACTGTATCCCTACATGTTGTAAGAAGCAACTAAAAAGTGTTTGTGTCAGGGAGAGGAGTGGATCTGACTGTAAACATTGCCTGACAAAGTTCTGTCCATGATGTTAACATGGAGATTTCAATATAAAAAAATAATTGTTTCTACTTTTGGCACAAGGCCAGCAATTACCCCAGTGCATTACTGGGATTTTATTTTATCGACCCCGTACGGATGAAAGGCAAAGTTAACCTCAGCGGGATTTGAAATTTGAATGGCAAGGACCGTAATTCTATGCATCAAAGCATGGCGTCCGACCCTCCACTGATACTGCCAATCCACCACCCCAGCATGGCGTCCGACCCTCCACTGATACTGCCAATCCACCACCCCAGCATGGCGTCCGACCCTCCACTGATACTGCCATTCCACCGTTATTTCAATATAAAAAATAATGATGATACTTTTGTTAAGTTCAATCATTTCATAAGAAACTGCCTGAAACCACACAAGGTTTTATGATACATAGCTGCTGTTTGTTTTAATGCAAGATTTCACAGCTCTAACATCACTCCTTCCTAGTTAGCTTTTATATACATACAGGTGTTCCAAAAAATGTATCCTCACTTCAACAGAATTCTAATAAATATTGCCTGTACAGTTAATCAAAGTGTGTGTGCATTTTTTGGGGACACTCTGTATATATATATATATTTACACACACACACACACACACACACACACACACACACACGTGTACCTGCAAGCACTGTATATTTCAATTACTATGTTCACAACTGCTGAAATGAGCCAGAAATTGTGTGCCTGCTAACCACAACAAATTCACATTATTTATTAAGTTATATTTCCTTGTATTTCTCATGGTGCTAGACTATAAAGAATTGGTTTATTGAAATATGTGGGTGTCCATCTCGGTGAAGACAACATTCTCACTAAAGACAATATTCTCTGATACACAAAAGGTGAAAACTAAACCTTCCTAACATAGAAGATTGATAAGAAATGGAAAATTTTATGAAGGAATGTTTATTGAATGATTGACAATAGTGTATTTAATTTTGGTGGCGTTCCTCTCTTATTGGAATAAATAACTAAAAGCAGTTATGTCCAGTTTTACTCATAGCTCATTCTTGTGATCATATTTAGAAATACCAATTGTCTTCAACAATATTTAACCCTTTTAGTACCAACGTTCCTAAAAGAAACTCCACCTCTTTTTCTGTGAAATAAAAGCACCCATTGTAAAGGGTTCTTAAGGAATCTGGATGTAGATGAGTGACTTATGAGAGTGGTGTAAGCTATGTACAGAGGTGCTGTCAGTAAAGTAAATGTAGGGTAATGAGTTTAATGAGGAATTCAGTGTGCTGGTAGGTGTTCATCAAGGCTCCGTTCACAGGAATTCTTTTGGTATGCCAGTTCTTGAGTGAGTGCCATCTGCAAATAAAACTTTAAAATATAATTTTATATAGGAACATTTTGTTATGTTACAATTGCCATTTTGATGAAATTATAATTTTAATAAATCCTTCCTAAATTCTTCATTAATTAATTAAAATATAAAGTATTTCATTAGAAATATGTTTTGCTCATATGCTTCATTTTTGGCTAGGTTTTCTGTGGCTGGGTTTTCTTCCTAATGCTAATCACCTTACAACTATATATATAGATTTTGTGTTGAATCACTCTTCTGAAAAGCAGATCGATAATGGAGTCGGGTCCATAGCTTCTATGAGTAACCTTGAGCCAATCCTCTGTGGAACACGTGGAATACATTGATACACAATAAAAAGACTAAATACTTGTAAACAAAACTTCATTTTTCTTTATATATATTTACACACACATACACACACATATATATATATATATATATATATATATATATATATATATATATATATATATATATATATATTGTTATATTTGGGGAAGGTCATGTTGCTGATATTGCCAATATAGAAACACACACCATATAATTTTTAATTTAACTTTACCTTTATCTTCATTGTTCATTATTCATTCATTTGTCAAAGTTCTTTTGTCACACATTCTGTGACTTCTTCAATGGGTGTTAATGTTAAATGATAATATATACATGTGTACATACACACGCACATACCTGTATATAAACAAATCAAAATACCCACAATTTTTATTAACATCTACATGTCACACTTCAGTTATTTTTCTTTGTTTTTTTTGGGGGGGGGGGGGGGTTAATGAAGAACCTGTTTGATTTTGGAAGAACTTTTTTTGATTGATTGAAAATGTTTAATGTTTCTAAAGACCAAACTGATGCCTGGAATTAAATCAGGAATGATAACAATTTAACAATTGAACACTGTGTTGCAATGTTTATCAGATTTAAAGTATTGATCGCATGTGAGAGGAAAATAATGGAGCTATTGGATTATTGTGTGAATGATGGAAATATTTGACAGGCCTTTCAGATGTTTATGTGAACAGGTGTTCTTCAAGACAAGGAAAGAAACGAAGAATTAAACTGTTACTTGTTTCTTGTGGAGAAATATAAAATCTGAGATCTGCAAAAAAAGAAAAAAAAAAACCACCCCAAAAAGAAAAATGCCAAGAAGCATTCTATTGAAATATGTCATTACAAAAGAAGTATTAAATTCCAAACCAAACTGCTTTGGTCTAAAGAGACTTGAACTAATAAAAATAAAAATTACAATAAAAAAAAAAAAGAAACGGTTTTATAGAATCATACAAATGTTCCTATAATAATGTATTTCTCAAGAAGTTGTATTAAAGTCAACCTCCTTCATTCATTCGAGATAATTAAATGCCTGAGGGTTACTTCGAATTAAAAGATTTTGTTACTGTTACTGTTTTTTGAAAATCAGATTGAAAATTAATAATATATATATATATGTGTGTGTATATATATATATACATATATATATATATGATGATGAATACCAGAATAAAGATGCATTAACATAAAGTTTTATTAGCTTCATGCTTATGTACATATAAACATATATCATCATCATCATCATCATTTTCCGTTCACTTTTCCCTGCTTGCAAGGGTGGAACGGGAACTGATTCTGGCTTGATTTCTACAGCTGGATGCCCTTCCTAACACCAACCTCATTTACAGTGAGTGCTGGGTACTTTTTTTCCGTGGCGCCTACACATAAACTTTACAGTGTGGGCTGGGTGCTTTTTTGCCGTGGCACCTCCACGACCACTTTACAGTGGAATGATATGGACCCCAGTCTCTATCATCTCATTTCTACAGCTGAGTAAACTGGAGCAATGTGAAATAAAGTGTCTTGCTCAAGGAAACAACACATCACCTGGTCTGAGAATTGAACTCACAACCTTTCGATTGCAAGGCCAATGCTCTAACCACTAAGCCATGTGCCTCCAGCACATATATATATATAATTAGAAAGTGAACAACACAAAATATAACTACTCCATTACCAAAGGTTTTTCGATCCCAGACAATATTAAAATATGTCTGGATCAGTCATATTATATTATATTTTGTGTTGTTCACTTTCTAATTAAATAGCTCTCTTCTATACATAGAGCACTCTTTTTTCTTTTGCTTTTCCTTCTGAATTACCTAACACATATCTCTCTCTCTCTCTTTTTCTCTCTCTATATATATATATTGTGGAGGCACATGGCTTAGTGGTTAGAGCATTGGCCTTGCAATCGAAAGGTTGTGAGTTCAATTCTCAGACCGGGTGATGTGTTGTTTCCTTGAGCAAGACACTTTATTTCACATTGCTCCAGTTTACTCAGCTGTAGAAATGAGATGATAGGGACTGGGGTCAATATCATTCCACTGCAAAGTGGTCGTGGAGGTGCCACGGCAAAAAAAGCACCCAGCACTCACTGTAAATGAGGTTGGTGTTAGGAAGGGCATCCAGCTGTAGAAATCAAGCCAGAATCAGTTCCCGTCCCACCCTTGCAAGCAGGGAAAAAGCGGACGTAAAATGAAATGATGATATATATATACACCCACCACATACATACATATTTACACTTATGAGATATGCACACTACTTGGATATTCAACCTGGTGTGTGTATTTATATGTATAGACATATAGACATATAGACATATATATACACACACACACACACCATATATACAGAGACATGTATGTTGTGTGATGATTATATAATATGTTGTTTATCTGATATATTTTTAGCAGTTTTGTTTGCATTGACCCCCACCACCTATAACAAATAGGAGGTTCACTTAAATGTTTGGTATTGATTAATATTTTGACAGCATTTCATTTCTACTTTACTAATTAATGATGGTTATTTGTGAGATCAGCCTCAAGCATAATTATATATGGAAAAATAATTACAATAGGAGGAGGAGGAGGTGGAGGTGGTTGTTTTGTTATTGTCTTCACCATGTCTGCTGAATTTCATATTATTGTTCTCCACAACTATCTTATTAACTAACTAATAGTATGGTCTGCTGGTATATATGTTCGGTCCATAAGGAATCATTGTTGATGAGTTAGTAAATGTGTGTATATATATATATAATCATCATCATCATTTTACGTCCATTTTTCCATGCTTACATGGTTCAGACGGGTCGTCCGCATCGAGAAACAAGTCTGGCCAGGATTAGCCATGTCATACCTTGCTCTAACAGAACTGTAAATTTGGCTGGGGTTTTTTACAGCTGGATACCCTTCCTAACACCAACCACATTTACAGTGTGTGTATAAATATATATATGTATATATATAAATTCCGACCTCACACACTTACACCTCTCCAAGACAATGTCACTGGACCGAGATCTTTGGTGGTACTCAGTAATAGAGAAGACCCGCCTTACCTAAATACAAAGTAAAACCTACTACAGTCAGTAGGCATCTCTAACAAAATACACCCCCCGTCCCACCACCCCCACCCCATCCACACCGCCCCTTTCAATGTAAAGTTATGTTGGTGCCACACCATCCAGGCCAAAACAAATGAGATCGTGTAGGTGTCACGACAAAAAAACAGACAGTCCACGCTGTAATGTGGCCGTGTAGGCAACACGGTAAAAACCTCCCAGTCCTACACTGTAAATGTGGTTGGTGTTAGGAAGGGCATCCAGCTGTAGAAAACCCGCCAGACAGTCCTATGCGAGCAAGACAATCACTCTTGCCTCAAGTGGGAAAACTCCTGTCCAAACCCATGCAAGCGTGGAACATGGACGTTAAACGATGATGATGATGATGATGATGATATTGAAAACACAATTATATACTGCAGGAGATTTGATATGATGATTTAAGTATTCTACTTATTGAACACTCTTTATATGAAATATTTTAAAATATATCTTTTATTTCTTATATCTGAGTTCTTTTTACTCCTTGTGTTATTGAGGTATAGTAATTTTCAATATCGAATTAGATGAATTTCGTGTTCTCTTTATCAGTGGTACCTGGTACTCATATGGGTTAGTCCATGTTGAATCTCGCTTGTTGCTTGACTCAGGGTATGATTTTTATTCAGGATTCTTTTACTGATCCTCCCTATATCAGTCTTCATCCGTTGAATGAGCCGCATGGAGTATTTGGCAACTTTTATTGTTTCTGTAGCAATTTTGATTAAAGTTTGCTTGCTTTGAGCTTCATCTTTCCTTCCTTTCTCAACATAAGTTGACAACTAACCTAGTGTCTTGAAGGATAAGGGGCTCCATTTTAAGTCCTGTTTGTCACAGTCCAGAGGTTCGTCTACACCTTGGATGATGTAGAGGGGCTAGCATGGGACTGCTAGCGATGGAAGGCACAGGTGGACCGGGTCAACTCTACACACGATGATGCCTCTGGGATTGCTGACCTAGGATGACCCCAGTCCCATCAAGCAAGAGCAAAGAAGAAGAAGAAGTGTCACAGCCAGCTGAACCTCGGACTTAAATCACTTCTCTCTATTTTGGAAGGAATAGTAGATAATTCCATGTCCATAACTGAAT
>OZ024749.1:56398074-56403074 GCA_964016885.1 Eledone cirrhosa | reverse complement strand
ATAATAATAATAATAAAAGAAGAAAAACAGAATTCAATAAGCAATATAAAGCAAAGTAATTTGCAGTTTTAGACAGTCTAGTAGATTCTTAGCTACTTTAATAATTGATGATTTCAGTAATTTTGTATTTTTTAAGCTTCTTTAAACTTACTATTGATCAACAAATATACTCTGAACTTAAGATATATCATTATTAATGGAAGGCATAGTGTTTTTGACTTATCCTTACTATTTTTGTGATTTTTTTTGTAATTTTTAAGAATTTTTTTTTAAAGAATATTTGTTAAAATTTTTGAATTTTGAAAACCTTTTAGATTATTTTGTGTCTGGATGTCTTAGATATAGAATGATCATTGTTATAAATAGATTTATTTGGACTAGTTTTCTTCATCTTGGTAGTTGACAACCAAGATGAGGAAACTAGACCAAATATATATATATATCGTCTAACCCATGCTAGTGTAGAAGATGGACGTTAAACGATGATGATGATGATAAGGTTGCTTAGTCATGTGTTGTCTATATATATATATATATATATATATATATATATATCTTGCAAGCAGGGAAAAGCAGATGTAAAATGATGATGATATATATATATATATATATATTATATATAAACAGATAGTGAGTAGTTAAAGCTTTGATAATATCACAGTCAAAGAAGCCTCTATCTTCTTGCATAATTTTGTAAATAAGATATTTTTGCTGGCTTGACAGTTTTGAGAATTGCCAACCCTCGACTGTTTTCTTATCAGAGTTTTCTTTGTCCTAGAATGTCCTAACAAGACCTACATGTTTGTCACTGTCGGTTGGCTAACTGCGTGCTCAGTCACCAGACCGAGTAATTCCATGTTCTGCGCATACATACGTACATGCATATATATATACACACACATACATATATATATATATATATATATATACACACACACAAACATATACGCATATAGACATTGTATTTCAAACAAAGAAGATTCAATTTTCTTTGTAAATTTGTGTCCTTAATTTAATTGTTCGTTAAAGTTGTGTTGTCTCAGTGTCTCACCTAATTCCTAGTAATATAGAATATAGAATATAGATGAAGTGGAAGATGAGTGTGATAAAGATAATAGATACAGCTTTTAGCATCAGTCTAGCAGAATTAATAACTTTGCTCACATTAGAAATGGCAGTCTTCTTTACTATTCTATTATCTACAAGAAATGGCAGAAGAAAGTCACAGAAAATGATGGGAAACTGTGTTATATTTGAAAGTGAATGCTACTATTAAATTGTTGATTGCTTGTTAGTATTGCTAACTCTACCATTTTATGGTTGTTTTGTTTTTATTTTTTTATTTTTTTATATCTCCTATGTGAATTGCAAATATACTGTTATATGTTGGCATTAGTTAATGGTGTTGTGTTCTTATTTGTTACACACTCACATCTATTCAGCTTTTGTCAGCCTCGTATGAGGTTGCATTTCATTGTCGGTTTCTTGTGTGTGTGTTTATGTGTTTAACCCTTTAGCATTTATGTTACTCTATATTTACTATTGTATTTTCAATGATAAAGGCTTTATTTACCTCACAAAATATTGAATCTATGAGATTTTGATATTATTTATTTTGAGAACAATACCTTAACATCAGTATGAGCGACCAATTAGGGTTAGTTTGAACAGAAAGAGGTGAGACAAATCTGGTTGGATACGGCCGGTTTAAATGTGAAAGGGTTAAGTCACCATTTTTCTCAATGACAGGAGAAAATTAACCCTTTTGATAACAACACACCCGAAACCACCAATAATTTTAAAGAGTTTATATTCAAATTCAAACTTTCCAACATAATTCTTTTATTAAAATATGTTTTTTAAAAACTCTTAATAATGAAAACTTTTGTTAAGATACGAGTGTCATAGGCTGACCAAGATACTCTCATGGAATGACCAAATGAGGTTTATTTTTCAACATAGTCCCTGGAAAGAAACAATGCAGTTATTATTAATAAGAGTTAAAATTAATGCATGCAAGATTTCACAGTTTTAGCATCACTCCTTCATAGGCTGACCAAGATACTCTCATGGAATGACCAAATGAGGTTTATTTCCCCCCCAACGACAATAAAGTGTAACAATAGTTTAAGTAACCACCACCTCAGACATCCCACCCTGTTCCTCTCTGCCTCAATAAGAATTACATTAGATTTCACTGTGAAAACTTTTCTTGTGCATTCTCAGGTTGATGCACTACTGGTGGTATATATATATATATATATATATATATATATATATATATATATATATATATGTGGTAGTATATATACATATGTATATATATGTGGTAGTATATATACATACATGTATATATATATATGTTTACACATTCAGAGAAGCACACACATATATATATATAAATTGTGTGCGTGGAAAAACGGATGTAAAATGATGATGAAGATAACATATATATATATAGACATTCATACATACACATATATATATATATATACATACACACACTCTCACACACACACACATTCATATATATATGCACATACACACACACAGGAAAAACTTTTGAAGAACATTGCGTACAAAGAATAAAGAGGATTATGAATTAATTCCATCTTACATGTCTTTATCTTTGAACGTGTATGTGTTAGTGTGTCTGCATGGAGGTGTATGTATGCATGTATATGTATGCATGTGTATGTGTATGCATGTGTATGTGTGTGTGTATGTATGTCTGTATGTATCTGTGCATGTGTATGCATGACTGGATGTGGATAGGTGTGTGTATGTATGTGTGTGTATGTATGTTTCTGTACATGTGTCAGTACCTGTGTGTCTTTGTGTGTGCATATGTGTGTGTGCATGACTGGATGTGGGTATGTATGTGTGCATGTGTGACTGTATCTCTGCATCTGTCTGTGCAAGTGTATGTATGTGCATGACTGGAAGTGCATGTGTATTTGTACATATGTTTGTGCATGTCTCTGCACATGCATATTCCTGCACATGTATGTCTCTGTGCATGTTATGTTCTCCATGCACCTGTTTCTGCATGCATCTGTGCATGTGCATTGATAAATTTATTTCAGAATTAACACCATTACGATTTTCACTAAACTAAGAATATATCATAAACCTTCAATATTTACTCTTGTGAACTTCATGTAAATATTTCTCCCCCTCCCTCTTCCTTACATCATTTCCCCCTCCTCCTCCTCCTACTCCTCCCCCACACATTTTTATTGCTGTTTCTCTCTCTTGTCTTCTTCCCTCCTCTCATATCTTGAAATATCATAGAAACTTTTTATTTCAACATATTGTTAATAAAAAGTTGATGCTTTCTGTTTGTGTGTGTGTGTGTGTGTGTGTGTGTGTGTGTGTGTGTGTGTGTGTGTGTGTGTTTATGTTTGTGTTAGTGTATTTTTTATTCAAATTTAAATTTAAATTTTATGCTTGTCAACTGATCCAGTAAAGTGGCTTATTTTGTACGTTGTTTATTATTTATTATTATATACAGCGATTGATTTATCTGTTTCCAAAGTTTGGAAGAATGCTTCAGCCTCTGCCATCATCATTATTGTCACCACTGTCATCATCTTCATCATATCATCATCATCATCATCGTCATCATCATCATCACCACCACCACCACCATCATCACCACCACCACCACCACCACCACCACCATCATCATCATCATCATCATCATCATCATCATCATCATCATCATCTTCATCACCACCATCATCATCATCATCTCCATCACCATCATCATCATCATCATCTTCATCACCATCATCATCATCATCATCACTACAGTTATCATCATCACCATCATCGTCCTCATGATTATAAAAATAAATGTCTGTTTTACACTTTGTGTTTCCCATGTCTCATACTCCCCCTCGCGATATTCCTTGTTTCCATCTTATTTTTAATTTGCATTAATTTATGGTACTTAATGTTCGCAAAGAATTATTAGCATCATCACCACCACCATCACCATCAGCACCATCACCACCACCATTACCATCACCATCATCACCACCACCATTACCATCACCATCATCACCACCACCATCACCACTACCATCACCACCACCACCATCACCACCATCACCACCACCATTACCATCACCTTCACCACCACCATTACCATCACCACCATCACCATCACCACCATCACTACCATCACCACCACCATTACCATCACCACCACCACCAACACCACCATTACCATCACCACCACCACCACCATCACTACCACCACCACTACCATCATCATCACCACCAACACCACCACCACCACCATTACCATCATCACCACCACCACCAACACCACCACCATCTCCACCACCACCACCACCATTACCACCACCATCACCACCAACACCAGCACCACCAGCACCACCACCATTACCATCATCACCACCACCACCAACACCATCACCATCACCACCACCACCACCATCACCATCACCACCACCATCACCGTCTGCAGACAGATACAGTACAGAGCTGGGGCCTGACGGCTAAGCTGTTGTCAAAGCTCTCACTCTCAAATATATTTACACTCTACTCTCCCAAGTATTGAGTACTCTGCTGAATAATGGTCTCTCTCTCTCTCTCTCTCTCTCTCTATATATATATATATCTATATATATATATATTATTTGATATCCTATAAATGATGATGATATACATTATATACCTTATGGCATAATTTTTTTTATGCATTGAAGTTCATATATGTGTGTGTGTATATATATATATATATATATACACACCACACACATGAATGATTCATATGCATGGGCGTATATTACGCATGTTGTGTAGTATATATATATATATATATATATTATTTATGGAGATGCCGGATGCCTTCCTTCACTTAGATTTATTTTTATATATTTTTATTTATATTTCATATTTTATATTTTTATTTTACATTTTTATTTTTAATTTCTATTTTCTATTTTACTTTATAATTTCTATTTTCA
>OZ024749.1:56388074-56393074 GCA_964016885.1 Eledone cirrhosa | reverse complement strand
AAATAAAGTACCAGTAATGTACTGGGATAATTGCTGGCCTTGTGCCAAAAGTAGAAACAATTATTTGGTTCTGGTTATTCCATATAGCAGCACAGAACATCACTGACACAGACAACTGTTTATTTAAACATGGCAGGGTTTCGTAGATCATCATCATCATCACTATCATTGTGATCACTACCATCACCACAACCATCATCATCACCATCGCCACAACCACCATCATCATCATCACCATAACCACCATCATCATCATCATCATCATCAAAATTTTATGTCTGCTCTGCTATGCAAAGTAATGAAAAGCAATTGTAACTCCACTCCCTGCTTGTGAGTGGAGTGGAGTGAAATGGAGTGGAGTTACTCTGAACCAGACAGAGAAGCTGAAGTACCTCAGGACTGTTTTCATGAGTGATAGAGGGCAGGAAGGCAAATGGAACCCCAAAATTGGACCACTGGAACTGACACAATAGTACACCAGCTTCATTACTTGGTCACCAGTTACCACTGTTCTTACCATTGTAACAGAAATGCTAAAAACAATGGAAACAGTTTCTTTGGTTCGATCAGTTGATCAGTTCCCTTTTGTTCCTTTTCCTATTTTTTTTTGTTAATTAAATATTTATTTTATATATTATCACATAAATGCAACCAGAGCCAGAGTGAGGATGATAATGGTTGCTTTTATGTTAGAAAATGAATTATGTTATCTCAGTCATATTGTGTGTTTCACAGGATAAAAAGCCAGAAATGGTATTAATGATATATAGCTCTGTAAATTAACTTTGATCTTTTATTAGTCTATTGATTGACTGTTGTATATTTTCAGGAAGATAAAATATGGGCTTGTTTAGCTGGAATGGCAGCATATGCCAAAGAGCTGTCAACTGCAGAGGTTGCATATGCTGCTTTGAAAAAGGTAACATTTTAATAACAAACATTATTAATACTTACTGACTTACTATGTTCTAATGTAGTACTAATATTTGCAGTTTAATTCTTTTGGTCAGATCAGGATTCTGCCTGCAACCGGTACCATGTATCAACTATGTAGAATCTGCTTCATGTTTGAATGGTTGGGGGCTAAACTGGCTCTCCCAGCAGACCCTGCTCTGGTCAGGTCAAGTTTCTGCCTGCTACTGGTACCATATAACCTATTACACCTTGCTTCATGGTTGAGTGGTCAGTGACTAAACTGGCTCTCCCACTAAACTCGGGTCTGGTCAGGTCAGGCTTCTGCCTGCTTCGGGTACCATATAACCCAGTACAATCTGCTTCATAGTTGAGTGGTCGAGAGCTAAACTGGTTTTCCCACCACACCCTGGTCTGGTCAGGATTCTGCCTGCTACTGGTACCATGTAACCTATTACACCTCACTTTATGGTCGAGTGGTTGGCACCTAAACCGGTTCCTCCGCCAATACAAGCTGCAAGAGGCTCATCAGAATGGTGCTTATCTCGGTTTCCCTAGTGTAAAGCCACTGAGAGTACAAGAATTCCCCTGGACAGGATAACAGTCCATCATAGGGTTAAATCCCCAACAACAACAAATTCCACTGATAAAACTATTTATTTGGTCTCATGATGGCAAGTTTGTCTTCTGTTATCGTTTCCTCCATAAATTCTGAAATTCTCCTCCCATGAATCTTTTATAACTATTTCCTGAAAACAAACAAACCAACAAACAAATATGTTAAAGCAGAGATTTAAATTCAGTTTACCAGTCTTCTGTGATTGACAATTTGCTTTGCAGCTAACCTAAAAGCAATCCTATTACAGTGACAAAAAAATATTTTTAAAAATACCCCCCCCCCTCCCCCCCGGAAAAAACTAAAAAGACATAATCTAGAAAGTTAGCATAGCCTTTTTGTCTTAGTAAACAGCTATTAAATGATGTTAGTTTCAATTTTCTTGTAATTAATGCTGGGAGTATTCTTAGATTTCATGTTTTTTTTGTGTGTTTTTAATCTTTTTTTTTTTATTCTTTGTGTTTTTGTTATTGTTTTGTCTTCCTTTTTAAATTTAGATTTATCTTGACACTAAATTAAATTTATGTCCTTTCTTCTCTTCCATATATATATATATATTCATATATATATATTTATATATATACATATTCATATATATATATATATATATATATATATATATATATATATATATTTATATATATATATATATATATATATATATATACACACACACATATATATATATATTCATATATATATATATATATATATATATATATATATATAGATACATATACACACATATGTACACACACACACACACACATATATATATATATATATATATATATATATATATATATACATATACGCACATATGTACACACACACACACATATATATATATATATATATATATATATATATATACACACATATGTACACACACACACATATATATATAATGAAATAACTCGGTTATATTTTGTTATATTGTATTTCAGGCAGATGTAATTAAATGACCCCCCCCCCCCAAAAAAAAAAAAAACAATAAATCAAAAAGAATATAAAAAAAAATTTGGTTGGGGAATTTAAAACCACATAAAAATCATTTTATGAAAGCATATATTACATTACCTATCAATATATATATATATCATCAACATCATCGTTTAACGTACGTCATCCATGCTTGCAGGTGATGTGTTGTTTCCTTAAACAAGACACTATTTCACATTGCTCCAGTTTACTCAGTTGTAGAAATGAGATGATAGGGACTGGGGTCCCTATCATTCCACTGCAAAGTGGTCGTGGAGGTGCCACGGCAAACAAAAGCACCCAGCACTCACTGTAAATGAGGTTGGTGTTAGGAAGGGCATCCAGCTGTAGAAATCAAGCCAGAATCAGTTCCTGTCCCACCCTTGCAAGTAGGGAAAAGCGGACGTAAAATGATGATGATGATAATGATATATATACACAGACACACCATATATGCATATGTGTGTATGTATGTGTATATATATATCAATCATCATTATCATCATCATCATCATTATTATGAATTAGATTATCAGCATGCATTTATATTATATTCACATGGGTTACATACATCTCTTTGCATGTATGCATATATGTGTGTCTGTGTTTGTGTGTTGTGTGTATGTGTGTATATATATATATGCTTACACATGTATGTATGTTAAATTAAATAATCTTAATGCAACATGTATGTATAAATGCATGTATAACACAGTTGCCTATACATTATCATGTAATTATATATATTTAATGTAACAATATAAGTAAGTATATATAGACATACATATATATATATATATATATATATATGTACACACACACACACATATATATTTGTATGCATATATATATATATATATATATATATATATATATATATATATATATACAGATATATATATAGAAAGTAAAGGATATTTGTATGCATATCATCATCATCACCGATATATATATATATATATATATATATATATATATATATCGGTGATGATGATGATATGCATACAAATATCCTTTACTTTTTCTTTGTCTGTTATATACGTATGTATACATGCATCTACATCATTAACATAACACAAGTACACACACAGCACAGCACACCATACACCACACTGCACACAGATATGTACAGATATATATATATATTCATATATATATATATATTCATATATATATATATATATATATTCATATATATATATATATGGGAAAATTGCAATTTAAAAAAAAAAAAGAAAGAAACACTGTTATTTTGCTGTTAACTGCTGAAGGCACTTTATAATTTCTATATTAGAATAACATATCTCATTTCTAAATATATTGCTACAAGTATGATGTTAAGTAATTCTATGCAGTAAAGTTTTAATAACAGAACATTCCTCTGAGAATTGCTATAGTTTCTGCTTCCAACTAAAGAAAGATTAAATTCTGTGGATACATTTTAAAATTGTAGCTTCATTTCTCCACCATTCCTACTTCTGTGAAGTTTGTTCTTCTGTTTCCTGAAACAGTGCAGGCAGACGATTGTTTCTCATTATTGTCGTTTCTTAAAGAAGTCTTTTAATGTTGATATCTTTAAAGTGGTTGCCGTAGAAAGCTTGCCAAACAAAGGGTTGCAAGGACCATTTAGTTGTCAAGGGCATGACAACGTCCCTTGTGCTGGTGATCTACATAATAAAAGCACCAAGTACATGCTATGAAGCAGTTAGTGTTAGGAAGGATGTTAAACGATGATGATGATGATGATACACATACGCATGTGCATGTATGCGTCCATGTGTGTGCTTGTGTGTGTGTTGTTATATGAGAGGCCCACCAAACCTGACTGCCCCGGGCCTCCGATGTCTAAATCTGGTCCTGTGAGTACAACCATGAGATACTTTAAACCATTTCTAATTTTGTTTTAATATTTTGTCCATGTTTAGCTTTCTCATGCAACATTCCAATACTTCTCTCCTATTACAGTAAATGGCAATAAAAAAATTATATTTTCTAATGATGGGTGGTATCTGTCAGAATAAAATATAGAACGGTGTTTGCATTTCTGGTGCCAGCATAGCAGATTGTTATCAGTTGCCTAGCACTAGTTAGCAGAATTCTATCCTCAAGTTTCTCTGTTTGGAAATATTATATATTAGATATTAAGTCGGCAGTGAGTAACTTGGTAAATCTAGGTGCTTGGATTGGTTAATGTTATTTATTAGTTTAACACTTGATTTTAACATCATCATCATCATCATCATCAACCATTTAATGAGTATGTAACAAGTTAATGTGTATTTGGGCTGTTTTGCTGATTCACAAAGAATTTTTAATAGCTTAGTATTAAGTTTATGTACACTGTTTATATATATATATATATATATATATATATATATATATATATATATATATATATATATATATATATATATATATATATATAATCAGTTCCCGTAGGAGCAAGACAAGGTCAGCTGACCAGACACTGCCCACAACAGGACAACCCGTC
>OZ024749.1:56373074-56383074 GCA_964016885.1 Eledone cirrhosa | reverse complement strand
GCCTAAACCTAAATGGAATGGTAAGATATAGTGAAGTGGTGAAAGTTATAGTAATAATTCTATATGTAACGATAACAATATATATGTATGTAGTAAACGACCCTAGCTGTTGTTGCTATTGCTGTTGTTGTTGTTGTATGTTAGTTATCTTTCAAAGTCATACCTGCTCGGAGTGTATTGTATACTAACTGTCATTAGGTTAATGTAACGGATTCCTTTTGCTTGAGATCAATAAAACGTGCAACTACAAAGTACACCGTTCGCTATGATATCTACATGGTGTTCTGTGATAGATTCAACTATTGGACTTTTACAGAATCAATTACGAAACATGAAAGGGGGCTTTCCAGCCAGATTATTCGACCTTCGTAATCCTTTTCAATGATTGAGTTTGCTTTTTAAAGAATACCAAACTGAAATTCCTTCAGCAGCAGCTTATTATGTCACTTACCATTACATGAAGAATGGTTCTTTCTCATTGTATTAATACTACTAATCCTCGACCTTCCAACCACCTCTTTCTCTCTGTCACTGTTTCTGTCTGTCTCTCTCTCTGCCTTTCTCTCTCCTCATACACAGCTGAAATAATGCTAATCCTGGCCTTTCCAACCACCTCTCTCTCTGACTCTTTCTGTCTATCTGTTTGTCTCTGCTTCTCTCTCTCTGCCTCACTGTCTCTATCTCTCTATATCTCTCTACCTTTCCCTGTCTATCTCTCTCTCTGCCTTTCTCTGTCTCCACACACACTCACAGCTGAAATACTGCTAATCTTCTCTTTGTCCCCCCCCCCCTCTCTGACTCTCTCCACATACACTCTCTCACACAACTCACTGATCTCCAATAATATAGTTCTTTTCACTCTGTTCTATATTCTATATTGTTCATATAAGATTCCTCCCTGATAAACCAGTTTGAGAGACTATATCCTCTCCTTGTGTTTATTACTAACAACCGTTTACCTTAGCTGTTAGTATTCTATCTAAACTTTTAATACTTGAGATGAGTTCTTATTTGAAAGTATTGCAAGTATGCTCAATTTATTCGCTAAGAACAAAAAAAAAAAAAATAGAAAAGAAAGAAGGAAAGAAAGAGTATCGGGGGGGGGGGGGGGGGGGAGAAGATAGAAACAAACCAAAAAAAAAAAATACCAAAAAGAACTAAAAATTAAGAACAAAAACTAGACATATTTATTTTGAAAATTATAGCGTAGCAGCAACAGACATCAGTCTGGCAATATAAAATCTATATTTAATGTAATAAAATGCTTTGATATAACATTTCAGCTGAGACAGCATTAAATTAAAAGATATTTGTCGATAGATTTTGGTCAATCTTAACAGGTCTGAAGAAGCAAATATAAAAATAATTATTTCATTTCTATGACTTCAACTAATTTGATAAAACAAACCTGTATGTCTATTTGATTATTAAGTCAACTTGTTGAACATCACTTTCTTCATATGTGATGATTATAGTGGCGCTTATATTTATGGCTACATATGGTCTTGCTCAGGTTGTACGCAGGAGAAGAAATAGCTATGGAAAATAAAAATAATTATATATATATATATATATATAATGTGTGTGTATATATATATATTTATTTATTCAAGCTTGTATTACTCCTCATCATGTCATCATCATTATCATCATTATCATCATCATCATCATCATCATCATCATCATCATCATCATCCTTATTCACCATCATCATCATGGCCATTAACATCATCATTACCATCACCCTCCTCCTCCTTCTCCTCCTCCTCATCACCACCGTCATCATTCCTCTCTGTGCCAATGGTGGTGAGGAGGGATGTGGCTCTAGGGCCAAGGACAACTGAAGTCTCCACTGTTACGGGCTGGACCACAAACCTGTCATAGAGCGACTGATACTTGGAGAGTTTACCTTCCTCTTCTTGAAGTGCAGCAGAGTCTGGGTTAGTCACAGACTGCACCAGGTTGCCACTGGAGATTGTGTCATTGCATGTGGCATCCTAGATGAGAGGTTTACCTCTGCAGAATCAGAAGATAGTCATGCCTGCTTTAGGATACTAGTGTCTCTCTCTCTGTCACCACGAAGCTGGCCTCTCTCTATCTCTCTCTCTCTCTCTCTCTCTCTGTCACCACAAAGCTGGCCTCTCTCTATCTCTCTCTCTCTGTCACCACAAAGCTGGTCTCTCTCTCTCTCTCTCTCTCACTGTACCACAAAGCTGGCCTCTCTCTCTCTCTGTCACCACGAAGCTGGCCTCTCTCTATCTCTCTCTCTCTCTCTCTCTCTGTCACCACAAAGCTGGCCTCTCTCTATCTCTCTCTCTCTGTCACCACAAAGCTGGTCTCTCTCTCTCTCTCTCACTGTACCACAAAGCTGGCCTCTCTCTCTCTCTGTCACCACGAATCTGGCCTCTCTCTATCTCTCTCTCTCTCTCTCTCTCTGTCACCACAAAGCTGGCCTCTCTCTATCTCTCTCTCTCTGTCACCACAAAGCTGGTCTCTCTCTCTCTCTCTCACTGTACCACAAAGCTGGCCTCTCTCTCTCTCTGTCACCACGAAGCTGGCCTCTCTCTATCTCTCTCTCTCTCTCTCTCTCTCTGTCACCACAAAGCTGGCCTCTCTCTATCTCTCTCTCTCTCTCTCTGTCACCACAAAGCTGGCCTCTCTCTCTCTCTCTCTCTCTCTCTCTCTCTCTCTCTGTGACCACAAAGCTGGCCTCTCTCTATCTCTCTCTCTCTGTCACCACAAAGCTGGTCTCTCTCTCTCTCTCTCTCTCTCTTTCTGTTACCACAAAGCTGCAGATTATCTGAAGTGTCAGTAAGCAAATTCCTTGTTGAGTTTTAATCAGAAATTTGAAAAATTAAAATTTAAAAAAAATCTCTCTCTATAAGTAAATCTCTTGAATATATGAAATCTTTAAACAAATTTTTCTATTACTGAATATACAAAAGTTTAAAATTTAAAACATATTTGATAAAACTTAGAGAAATTGTCAAGTATACTTCATTTAAGATCAGCAAAATGAGAAAATGTCATTTAAAAGAGATTTATTATTAAAAATAAAAAAAGAACCTCTATTTGTTACATGTAGTACTTCAAATGTTTTTGAAGAAAACGGACATTAAATCTAGATGTAGAGACACATAGACCATAGAGGACATGTGTGTAAAATTACATTTGAAAGTGTTGTTGTTGTTGTTCCTTTTTTTTTTTGCTGTGAGTAGGGAAGGAGCAGAAGGGAGTGTTTATTAATAAGGCAGGTATTAATAGGTAAAGATTGTTTATAATCATCTTTAGTGGAGTAGCAGTGGTGGTTATTATTGTTATTATTCGGAGTTCAAATCCTGCCAAGGTTAACTATGCCTTTCATCCTTACGGGGTCGATAAAATAAAGTACCAGTAATACACTGGTATAATTGCTGGCCTTATACCAAAAGTAGAAATAATTATTATGAGTAGTAGTAATACTACTAATACGAGTAGTAGTAGTAGTGGTGGTGGTGGTGGTTGTTGTCATAGTAGTAGTAGTAGTAGTAGTAGTAGCAACATCAGTGATGGTGCCAGAGATAGTTTTGTGTTGGTTGTAGGTGTGTGACTGTGGTTATAAGAGTTATCTTTGATCTTTCAATTGGTAGAAGAAGAAGAATTAGTAGTAGTAGTAGTAGTAATAGTAGTAGTATCAGCATGTTATGTTGTTGTTCACTGTGATTTCAACTCTGCTTCAAATACAAAGACAAACAACACATTAAAAACAAACCCCAAAACCAAACCAAACCAAAAACCAAAGAGAAACAAACCAAGCAACCTTTTAGGGAACCAACCTACTTGAAAAAGCAACATCTCAATCTCTCTTGAAATCCTCTTTATCCATCTTCAAATTATTATTGTCTGCTGAGTTCTTTATTAGTGGTGTTGTTGTTGTCGTCATTTTTATTATTTATTATTTTTAATTTCAATTGATCCAAATGTTTAAAACTTTCCCCAGCCCCCATCAACGCACTTCTCCGAATAATAATAATTAGAGAAAGCAAGAGAGAGCGAGAGAGAGTGAGCGAGAGCAAGAGAGAGAAAGAGAGAGAGAGAGAGAGAGAGAGAGACAGGTACCAAGTGTAACTGAAAGAAAGACAGACAGACAAAATGATATTAACCTAAAGTTTGTAGGCTTATTTATTTTGCTGTGTTTTTATTTTATTTTATTTTATTTTATTTTGTTTGTTTTGTAGTTTTTTGTTGTTGTCAATTTCATGTATTTCTATTTCTGTTATAAATCTTCCACTGGTTTTAATTAAGAACATATAATGCAGTCTGTAAATTTTTACCAATGTGTTTGGAGACACAAAGGACATACACCGAGATATTCTAGTGAAAGAAGAGGAGAAAAAAATAAAATATGTCGTCGTCTTGGATGTTGTTTACCAAGTTAAATTTGATTTCAAGTTATATAATTATATAAACGTTAAAAATAATAAAAATAATAAAAAAAATAAAAGTTAAATAAAAAAAATTAAAAACCATTTACATCACACTGTGTGCAATTTACTCCAAACTTTTAAAATCTAGAATTTTCTGAAATTCTGTATTTTTTTTCTTCGTTTCGTTTTCTTTTTTTAAATGTATTTTTTTTTTATTTTTAATGTAATAGTTTAGTTTTCCTCTTGATTTATTAATTTATTTGTTTTATTAATATATTTTATTTATTTATTCTATTAATTTATTTTATTAATTTATTTTATATATATATTTGTTTTATTAATTCATTTTATTAATTTATTTTATATATATATATATATTTGTTTTATCATTATTATCATCATTAGTATTATTATTATTATTATTATTATTATTATTGTATATGTTATTTCTGCTGTGATATAATGAAATAATGTCATAGTGATAGATCTATTATAACGCTCAGTATTAAAAATATAATATGGCTATGCTGTTGATGCCATTAGCAGATTTGGATCAGAATCTTCTTAGTGAGACATAGCTGTCTTTAAGGGTTATAATCTTTTCTCATTATATGAAAGAAATGTCAAGATTCTCAGCAATATAATCTACTTAGTTATATTTCCAACAGAAGGTCTCGCTTTTTTGCTTCCATTTTTTGTTGTCTTTTCTTCTAGTTTTGTGATGTTTTGGAGGGTTTGTGATTTTTTTTCTTCTAGTTTTGTGGTGTTTTCGGGGGTTTTGTGATTTTTTTTCTTGTTTTGTGGTGTGTATTTTTTTGGTATGTTTTTTGTGTTTTGTGATGTTTATTTTATTTTGTTTTGTTGTGGTGTTTTTTTGGGTTTTGTGATATTTTTTTGTTTATTCTTCTCCTCACCTATGAATATTTTATGGTTCGACATGCAGTCTTCAAAATTGCTTAGTAGCTTGTTTAGGTGTCAACAGCAACACTACACTGGGTCTTGATCTAGCTTACACAATACTTGTACTTTTATTTTTCACTAATGTCTTTTGTGGGTGTCTTGTGTTTGAGTATGTCTCTGTGTGTGTGGATGGATATGTCTCTGTTTGTATATCTGTGTGTGTGTGTGTGTGTGTGTGTGGTTTTGGTCTTTTCTTTTTACCTAATGTCTTGTGTGCATGTCTGTGGTTGTATGTGTCTGTGCTTGTGTGTGTGGTCCTTGTCTTTTGTTTTTATCTGTCTTTTGTGGGTGTCTGTATATATATATATATATATATATATATGTGTGTGTGTGTGTGTGTGTGTGTGTGTGTGTGTGCGTGTGTGGTTCTTGTTTTTTGTATTTTTCTGTTTATTATGCGAAATAGCAGTTTGTGATTTTCATTGTGTTGGGCAAAGAAGCCTGGATTTGTCATCAAATGCACCAGGTTGTCACTGGAGCAAATCTCACACCAACACTAATTGAATGAGGGGCTTGCCTCTGCAGAATGCACTAGGTTATCACACGAGTAACTGTCACAGCATGTTGCCTCCTAGTCAAAGAGCCTACCACTGCAGAATGCACTAGGTTATCACATGAGCAACTGTCACAGCATGTTGCCTCCTAGTCAAAGAGCCTACCACTGCAGAATGCACTAGGTTATCACATGAGCAACTGTCACAGCATGTTGCCTCCTAGTCAAAGAGCCTACCACTGCAGAATGCACTAGGTTATCACATGTGCAACTGTCACAGTACGTTGCCTCCTAGTCAAAGAGCTTACCACTGCAGAATGCACTATTTTATCACATGAGCAACTGAAGGGCTTGCCACTGTGGAATGGGAAGATCATAATCCGCAACAGTCAGCTTTTCACCATAATATTTTTCGTCATGAGATCTAGAATCTGTGTAAACTGGTGACAGTCTTTATCTGCTGTAATTTGTCAACAAGAGAGTTCAATAAGTTCATTTGATATGAGGTTTCTACGACAGCTAATTGACAGATGTGTTGTAGAGAGTTAGATTAAATGGCTTGTTTGTTTGTCTGTGTTTTTTCCAGCTCCTTGTGTCTTGACTTCAAATTCCTCTCAGTTCAACTTTGTCTTTCATCTTTCTATGGTCTCTAATTAAAGTATCAGCCTAGAGTGGTGGTCAGGAAGAGTCTGTAGAGTGTCAAATAGGATGTCATGTGCTGTTTGTTCTCATTCTTTGCCTTCTGAGTTCAAATCCTGCTATGGATCTACTTGAATTATAGACCTAATAGGTTGTTGAACATTTAAAAAAAATTTTTATACAAATTTTATTTTAATTATTTACTTTTATATTCATTTATCTCTCTATATCTTGTTTTTTGTTTCTCAACTGTAAGAAGTACTAGATACTATCCCTAGACTGTCATGGCTTACTAGCTCTATACAGACAAATAAATACTATGATATTTCAAATCTTTGGATTCTACTTGTTGAACAGTTTTGAAATAGTCTTCTGTCTTGTGTCTTTGTAATCTATAGTTTTCAAAATAGCAATCTATGTTGTACTCTTATAATGATCTCTCTCTCTCTCTCTCTCTCATGTATATATATGTATGTGTGTGTATATATATATATATATACACACACACACACACACACATATATATATATATATATATATATATATATGTATATCTCTATATATATATATTGTTATACTTGGGGAGGGTCATATTGTTGTAATATTGCCAGAAATAATATATATACATATATATATATATGTATATATAATATATATAAATGTACATATATATATATATTTATATATAATATATATAAATGTACACACACACACATATATATATATAATATATATATATATATATATATATATAATTTCACTGTTAACTGCACTGTCTGACATAAATATAAATATCTTTTGGCATATTAAGACTTTATATGATTTTCTTATCTGGTGAAGGATTTAATAGAAATAAACATTGCATCATTTAATTAAATTCTGCACTCAAAACTTCTCTCTCAAACCTAAGTCAACAATCTCCGTAAACAATCATAGACAAATGAATTACTTCCCCTTTATGAGACTCTCCTACACTATAAAAAGAAACGATGTAGTTTTGCTAATTTGAATGAAAATGTCATTTAGATGATTTGGTATTAAGGAAATGTTGTTTGCTAAATTGGTAATAAAATAGTTATGTGTCGTTTTGATTTTACCAAGTTTCACTAATGAAATGACGATTTTTTTTTAGTTTATGACCTCTCTTTTTTTTCTTTCTCTTTCTCTTCCTCTATTTCTCTCTCTCTCCTCTCTTTCTCTCACTCTATTTCTCTCTCTTCTCCCAATCATTCTATCTCTTTCTCCTCTCTTCTCTCTTTTCTTTCTCTCTTTCTATCACTTTCTCTCTCTCTTCTCCTCCCAGTCTCTCTCTCCCATCCTCTCTCTCTCTCTACCTCTCACCTCCTCTCTCTCACTTCATCTCCTTTCTCTTTTTCTCTCACCTTTTTGCTCTTTTTCTCTCTCCTCTTCTCTTTCTCTCATCCCCTCTCCCTTCTCACACCCCTTCTCCATTCCTCCCCCCACCCTTCACACACACATCTTTATATCCCACCATTAAATATGTTTTCATTAGACAGCCACTAAAAGACATGGATTTCTTCTCTTGTTTGTAATTATAATTATTTACATTTTAATGACAAAACATTTCTCACCTCTTCTTCTTTTTGTTTCAGGCTGACAAACTTCAGTATATAGCCCTCATCAAAGATATACCCATTAAAGAAGCTCGCAAAGCTGAGATGGCGCTCTTTTGTGGCAACATCCAAGATGCTGAAGCTATTCTACTACAAGCTGGGCTTATTTTCAGAGCTGTTATACTTAATGTGAAAATGTTCAACTGGGAACGGTAAGGACAAAATAAAACAACTTTATTTATATTTATTCACAATTTGATTTTATTTCATAACACTTAACCCTTTAACATTTCCATTACTCTATATATACTTTTGTATTTTCATGATAAAGGCTTTACCTCGCATAATTATCTCGCATAATTATCTCAGTGGATTGGCAGTATCAGTAGATGGTTGGACGCCATGCTTTGCAGCATAGTTATGGCTCTTTACGGTCTGAGTTCAAATCCTGCCGAGGTTAACTTTGCCTTTCATCCTTACAGGGTCGATAAAATAAAGTACCAGTAATGTACTGGGGTAATTGCTGGCCTTGTGCCAATAGTAGAAACAATAATTATCTCACATAATATTGAATCTATGAAATTTTGATATTATTTCTCTCTTTCTCTATGTTCATATCCCTCCTTTGTGATCCCCTCTCTCTCTTTATATAGAGTGTGATGGACAGACAGAGGGACGGACGAACAGAAAGACAGCACTTTTATTATAATATAGATTATTATATTTATTAAGCTATGCAGTGTAAATAATAGTTGAAAAGAATTTCATTCTATTACACAAATGCTAAATACTATCTAAACTATAATAAAGGAAGGTCTGCGGGACTGCGTACGGTTTATTTTTTTTATCCCGTTAGTAAAATAAGTTGGATTACTTTGAATAAATAATGAATGAATATTACATAATTTATCTACTAAATTTTGTAAACAAAAATAATTTCGGAAAAATAAATAATTTAAAATTGACTTCTTTTCAAAGTTGCACTTCCGGTATATCGTTGCCACCCCCACCACTTCAACTACCATATATATAGAAAGAGAGAGTGGCGATCACCTAAATAAACATACTAATTTTCTGTCACTAATGCAGTTTATATATAATATTGTCTTTTTTTAATGTGTCATGGATTACGTTACTGATTACATATAATAATGTCTACGTTCAATTTCTGTTTATATTGTCAATTACGATTTTATTTGATGTATCATATCTACATGTATATATACTTGCATATAATATCAATATACACACTACACATGCTAGAAGATAATACATAATGTCTAATACACCTGTATATACCAACACAGGTAAATAAACAGATTTTTTCGTTCTCGTTCTTTTTCTTTTATATGGAATGATATAATTTTAGAGAATCATGAAAAAATCTTTAAAAAAAAAAAATAATAACAATAATAATAACAATAATAATAATATGTAAATGATGAAAATATAAAAATTAAAATTTTCACAAAAACACCAAAAAAACGACCTCTCCAAAAACCTGATAATCTCAAATCTTTTGTTATAATCGGAACACAGAATACTCTGTAAGAATTAAAATAGAATAAAATAAAATAAAAAAAAAATAAAATAAAATAAAATGAGATAAAATGAGATAAAATGAGATATCACGAAAATATCACTTGTAAAATTTTCAAAATATTTACAAGTTTACATTGAAATATGTTAGACATTATCTCTAACTGTATTGGTGGTGGTGATGATGATGGTGATGTTCGTGGTGGGAGTAGTAGTGTTGGTGGGGGCAACATATATAAAATGTAAATATTTATATTGTAAACATCTTCTTCTAGAATACTGCTACTGCTGCTACAACTACTAATGCTACTACTACTACTAAACTACCATCATCATCATCACCACCACCACTGCCAGTGGCGATAATGTTGATTTTTGTAAATAATCAA
>OZ024749.1:56353074-56368074 GCA_964016885.1 Eledone cirrhosa | reverse complement strand
TATTCTGATTGCTTTAGTACCTGTTATATGTCTTACATTATATAATTATGTTATTTTCTGTAATATTCTTGTATAAGTGAGCTCTGGAATGGCTTTTTCAAATCTTATTTCCATTGAGCTTTTACAGAACAATGAAACTGAGATGTTTTTATTTCATTTCATATATATATACACTACATATATATACATACATACATACATACATACATATATATATATATATATATATATATATATATATAACACAAGTAAGAATTAACTATAAGGTTGTATCAAATACGTACAAACACACAGGTAGATTTATACACATACACGCACACATATATATATATATATATAGAATGTGTGTGTGTATATTATATATATATATGTGTGTGTGTGTATGATAAGCCAAATACTGTCTTAGGCTTAGTGCAGTATTACTGAAGTTGCACATTAACAGCTATTGAAAGTAAGATCTATAACACTATAGCATGATACTCCATCATCTCCTGTCACATTCTGAGAAAATTCTTTGTAGAAACGAGAATGGATTGAGGAAGAACCACTCAACAACAGGTTAAATATTAACTGCATGGCACTGGAATGGTAACCATAGAAATACAGGAGATTTACAAAGACTAGAAAGAGTTAGAGCAAGCACAAGCATGATTGTCATGATATATATATATATATATATATGTATAAGTATATATATATATATATATATATATATATATATATATATATATATATATATATATATATATATATATATATTGTTCGTGTAGATGAATGATGGAGCAGAAATGAACTGAGAGAAAAACTGGGTATAAAAGGGAGTCAAATTTATTGAACAAGAAAAGATTCTGCTGGTAAAAAGTATGTGATGTATAATGAGGGTAAGAGATGTTGAAAGAAGAGGTGTATGATATGCAGGGTTGGATCTAGCCCTTGGGGACCCCCAGGGCACTTCATGGGGGGTGTTCTCATACACAAAAAATTAGAATACACAGCAAACCCCCAAAGTGGGTGGTACACAATGTGGGAGGTACTGAAGTGGGAGGTACTGAAGTGGGTGTTACATGTGGAAGAAAAAACATGGGACAGGTCAAAGTGGTGGAAAATGATCTTAGGATGCTGAACTTTACATTGGAGAGAGTAAAGTATGATTATTATAGATGTTGACAGTATCGGTAGAGGGTCGGACAGCATGCTTTGCAGCAAAGAGTTACAGCCCTTTATGGTCTGAGTTCAAATCCCGCAGAGGTTAACTTTGAAAGTACCAGTAATACACTGGGATAATTGCTGGCCTTGTGCCAAAAGTAGAAACAGTTATTATAGATGGAGGTGACATGTGGGTTCTAAAGAAGTGTCACCCACATGTTCCAGCATGGTGAAACAAAAGTGGAAATGGAATATATATCAGGATTGAGTCCTTCCTCTACCCCATCTTGAAATAAGATCTGATTCAAATGACAACCCATCCAACTGATGACAGACAGTATGGAATGTAGATGTAAAATGATAATAATTGTTTCTACTTTAGGCACAAGGCCAGCAATTACCCAGTGCATTACTGGTAAATGATGATGATGATGATGGTGATGGCCAGGATGATGTCCTGTGCTCCATCTTGAAATAAGATCTGTTTCAGGCCACAATCCACCCAACTCACGACAACATAGAAAGCAGATATAAAATGAGAGTAACGGAGATGATGACAGCATAATGTTGGTGGGAAAAGTCTCTTTCCAAGTTCCAAGGTCACATATTCCAAATTTAAAGATTAAGTTCAATTTAATCCAAATCTTCTCACTCTGTTGAAGGAACCCCTCCTTGGTTGATCTTCACTGCTTTCTGTTTGGTTTTGATAATGTCCGGTGTGTAGTGGTATTCACCATGCTTGACCAATTGCAGGTTGGTGAAGCTATTTAACCTATACTTGGGGTGGATGGCCGTTGACTCTGAGGAGTTCATTCAACTTTTTAACAGCTGTTTTTTTATGTTGCTAGGGTTTCACTTACCCTCCACACCAGACCGGCTCTGGTGGGGGAGCTGGCTTAGTTGCTGACCACTTGACCGTAATGAAGCATTGTACTGGGTTACTTGGTACCAGTAGCAGGCAGAAACCTGATCTGACCTGACCTCCCAGACTAAGGTCTGGTTGGGGAGCCAGTTTAGACACCAACCACTTGACCATGAAGCAGGTTGTACTGGGTTATTTGGTACCAGTAGCAGGCAGAAACCTGACCTGATCTGACCTGGGTCTGGTGGGGGAGCTGGCTTAGTTGCTGACCACTTGACCATAAAGCAGGTTGTACTGGGTTACATGGTACCAGTAGCAGGCAGAAGCCTGACCTGACCTTCCAAACTAGTGTCTGGTGGGGGAGCTGGTTTAGTCACAGATCACTTGACCATGAAGCAAGTTATACTGAGTTACATGGTACCAGTAGCAGGCAGAAGCCTGACCTGACCTTCCAAACTAGTGTCTGGTGGGGGAGCTGGTTTAGTCACAGAGCACTTGACCATGAAGCAAGTTATACTGAGTTACATGGTACCAGTAGCAGGCAGAAACCTGACCTGACATAAAAGGTTAAGTATCAACCAACCTATATTTACTCTAACTTCGCTCCATTACTTTGAACTAGTCTAGCCACATTATTACATATTCCCAATGAGTAGCTAGCCAGTCGTCTTTGTTAACTAGCCGCTTATTTGAAAATGTATGCAATTTTCTAACTGTTTCTTGTTATTGCTCAAGAACAAAAGTCTAATTGCTATTTGCACTGGGATTGTCACATTCTGCATAGTGATCAGAGATAAAATAAGAGAGTTTGAAGAGACATTCACCGATTAATATATACACGTGTGTATGTGTGTCTCTGTGTATCTGTGTGTCAGCATGTGTGTAACTCTGTGTCTGTCTGTGTGTGTGACTGTGTCTGTGTGTGTGTGTGTGTATCAGCATGTGTATGTCTTTGTGTGTCTATCTGTCTCTGTGTGTGTGTGTGCGTTCTGTGATTGTGAGTCTGTGTGTGTGTGTGTCTATTGTGTTTGTGTGTCTCTGTATGTGTGTGTGTGTGTCTGTGTCTATGTATTATGTGGTTGTGTGTCTGTCTGTGTCTCTGTGTGTGTATCTGTGTGTGGCTCTGTGTGTGTATCTGTGTGTGGCTCTGTGTATGTCTCTGTGTATGTCTCTGTGTGTCGTTTGTGTCTGTTTGTGTCTCTCTATATGTGCGTAACTGTGATTTAACTTCCCCATCATGAATCTGTTTGACAAGCCAATATGGCTGAGGCTGTTGATTGAACTCTTTATTATATAAATGTGATCAGCATTATTTTAGTCTATTTGTAGAACTTTATTATGGTTATTCAAGATTTGATTACAGCAAAAAATTTCTCTTCAATCAATAGGTACTTAGATGAAAATATTGATGTAACCTTCTGTTGGTGACTGAATAAATTTTCCTGGTGGTAATTTCAGCTCACTTGTTGTAATTTGTTCAGAAGCAGTTATAAATTATATGATTATCCATTATTGATCACTCATCTATTGTACTATTGTAGTCTGCAGTGGAATTATGGTAGTGCCATATAAAAGAAAGCTATTATTTCTGAAGTGATTTGGATGTGTTTAAGATTTATTCATGAGGAAGGGTGAAATTATACCCTTTTAGAGGTCCTATTAAGGGTTATATGCTTATCATGTCTTATGTATAGAACTTGTTAACGAATATTTGAATTTAAGCAGTTAAGCAATAGAGAATTTTCTCGGTGGACATTTCCGATCTGCTCTGCTATGTTAATTCAACCATGTTTATTTTAATTGTTTATGGTGACCTCTTTCTCCAATGTCTTCATGTTGCTTGCTTCTGCACATTTTTCCTAAAGCTTTTGTATTCTCTCTACTGTGTTAATATAACATTGATTGTAGGAATTCTTATAGAAGATATATATTTTAATAATAATAATAATTGTTTCTGATTTAGGCACAAGGCCAACAATTTTGGGAGAGGGAAAAGTTGATTAAATCGACGCCAGTGTATTACTGGTACTTTATTTTATCAACCTCATAAGGATGAAAGGCAAAGTTAACCACAGTGGGATTGGAACTCAGGATGTAAAGGGATGTAACTATATGCCACAAATTATGAGGTCCGACGCTCTACCGATTACTGCCAGTCCACCGTCCTTCACCAGCTTAATAATGGTTTCTAATTTAGGCACAAGGCCAACAATTTTGGGAGAGTTGGGGGAGTTGATTAAATTGACCCCAGTGCATAACTGGTACTTTATTTTATTGATCCTGGATAAGATGAAAGGTAAAGTTGACCTTGGTGACATTTGAACTCATGTAGAAAGTTATAACTAAATACCACAAAGCATGTTATCTGATGCTCTACTGATTCTGCCAATCTTTTTCCTCAATACACAGGTACACACACATACACATACACACATATTCATAGACATACACATGCATGTTGAGAAACACACACTGACACACAACCACACATATACCTACACACAGACACACACTCACACATGGAATCCTCATAGTTTCCATGTATTGAATTTACTCTCAAATCATTGATCAATCTATGGATATATAATAAAAAGGCTTGTCCAAGGTACTCAGTAATGGAATCAAACCAGAAACCACAAACCAGGTGGTTTCAAAGCAAACGTCTTTCCCCACATAGCCACCTCTGAAATATTTAAATATCAGAATGTTTAATATAAATTCTTTACCAACTACCAATAAGTTTGTAAATGTCTAGACACTTTAACCTGACCTAATTTCAACAGAATTCTTCTGTTTTAGCGCTCTTGGTTATTCTTTTCTTCTTTTATATTGCTGCTGGTCTCCATTTTTTATAGTTTTTATTAATTTTATTCTATATTAGAAAATATTGATTTTAAAAGAAAAAAAAAATGATTTTCTTTGTCAAAAGTAAATAATAGAAATGAATCGAACAATATTTGAAAATATAAGAGGTCTTGAAATGAAAGATTCACCTTTTGAAAGGTCACTTTTGAGTGTAAAACTGTAGAGTTACTTCAGCTGGATCTGTCAAGAGAAGAGTTCATGCTATGTTGAAGTAATTGAGTTGCAGTGAGAAGTAGAAAGTTTGTTGTTTCAGACCCTGCCCCTTCAACAGAGAAGAGAAGAGATGTTAAATAAGTCGTTAACCTTGTTATGTCAGCTGGATCTGTCAACAGAAGAGTTCATGCTATATTCAAGGAATTGAGTTGCAGTGTGGAGTAGAAAGTTTGTTGTTTCAGACCCTGCTCCATCAACAGAGAATGGCAATGTAGTTTATTTGGTGAAGGCAGTGTAGTTTATTTGGTGAGCGCAGTGTAGTTTATTTGGTGAGGGCAGTGTAGTTTATTTGGTGAGGGCAGTGTAGTTTATTTGATGAGGACAGTGTAGTTTAATTGGTGAGGGAAGTGTAGTTTATTTGGTGAGGGCAGTGTGGTTTATTTGATGAGGGCAATGTGGTTTATTTGATGAGGACAGTGTAGTTTAATTGGTGAGGGAAGTGTAGTTTATTTGGTGAGGGCAGTGTGGTTTATTTGATGAGGGCAATGTGGTTTATTTGATGAGGACAGTGTAGTTTAATTGGTGAGGGCAATGTGCTTTATTTGGTGAGGGCACATTATGAAACAAGTCAGGTCAGGCGATCATACAGATCAATATTTTGACTTGGCATCTAGCTGTAGAAACCAAGCCAAAATTCAGATCTGTATGAGAAAAACTTGGTGGTCTCCTGCCCTGATTTTTCTAATAATATAACGACTCGTCCAACCCATGCTAGCATGAAGAAATTTACATTAAACGATGATAATGATGATATAGAAGATCCTTTATATTTTTAACCCATAAAAAGCAACAACAAACAAACAAAACAAACAAAGTGTAAACAAGAACATTATTACAATTTCTACATGAAATTTATTCTTGTTTTGCCTTTGTAATGTCTTTGTATTAAATAAATCAAGCTGGTATTTAGCTGAATGTTTTAGAAAAGCCGACTTGATGCCATTTCTGCATGGAGAGACAATTATTGAAGTTTTGATGGGAACAGTCAATCATTTGTTGTGTCTGTTTAAATTGTTTGTAAACTTAACTATCTAAAACAAACATAGCTGATTGGCTGTCTGACTGGTTGGATGGTTGCTGATTGGCTGGCTGGCTAGGTGGATGGTTGGGTGGTTGGTTGGGTGGTTGGTTGGCTGGGTGTTTGGGTGGATGGTTGGTTGGTTGGCTGGGTGGTTGGCTGTCTGACTGGTTGGCTGGATGGGTGGTTGGATGGTTGGTTGGGTGTCTGACTGGTTGGATGATTGGTTGGGTGTCTGACTGGTTGGATGGTTGGTTGGGTGTCTGACTGGTTGGATGATTGGTTGGTTAACTGGCTGGTTGGCTGGTTGGTTGGCTGGCATAAATATGATAATTATTTTATTTTTCACATTCAACAGAAAAAAAAGTATTCCCACAAAAACCAACAAAAAGCAGATAGAAAGGATAGCTTTATTATTTCATAAGAATCCCCTCGTGTTAATGTTAACTATACACAACTTATCGGTGGATCAGCATTGCCAACTAACTGGTCTGGATGTGTTAAAAACTTGGCTGGGATCTTTTATACTTTGGCGGGAGAGGGGCGGGGGCGTGACTTTTTTTTGGTAAAAATCAATTTTTTTATTTATTTTATTTCATTTTTTTCTTACATTTTTTTCTTTCATTTTATATTTTTTTTCATTTTTTTTTCCGTTTTGTCGAGCTCTCACATGACTGAAGGCATATTAATGACGATGCAACGGAGAAAATTGCTGGAAGACACACATTGTAGGAGTTGAAACCTTATTATGGTTTAAATACACAGATAGAGGTAGAGGAAGGAGAGAGGAGGAGGGAAAAGAGAGAGAGAGAAACTTTGCTCTCAATTTATGGTTAAAATAAAGACAAAGAGACGTGGAATAGCGAGAAAGATAGAGAGAGAAAGGAAGGAAAGAGAGAGAGGAGAGAAAGAGAGAGAGAACAGAAACTTTGCTCTTAATTATGGTTTAAATATATATAGAGAGGGAGAGAGACTGACTTTGTTCTCAATTATATTTCTAATTAAACACTGGGGTCTCTGAGAAACTGGGCTGCCTGAGAAACAAGAATTCTGATCTGAAAGTAATATTTACTTGGAGGATGTTCTCCCCACTAAAAAAAAAAAAAAGAAACAAAACAGAAAACAAAATGAAATAGAGAAGAAAATACAGGATATGTCCTTATGTTTGTGTTTCTCTTACATTTTCTATAAAAAAAAAGTATATATATATATATATATATATATATATATATATATATATCAAGAGAGTCAACAAGAAGAAAAAAAATGCAAAATGCTCTCACTATACAAAAAAAAAAAAATGGAGTTAATTTTAGCTTTGAAACCTAAGGTAGCAATTTATAAAGTTTGAATGTACAAATCATAATATATAATAATAATAATAATAATAATTGTTTCTACTTTTGGCACAAGGCCAGCAATTACCCAGTGCATACTGGTACTTTATTTTATCGACCCTGTAAGGATGAAAGGCAAAGTTGACCTCGGCGGGATTTGAACTCAGAATGGAAGGGGCGTAACTCTATGCGTCAAAACATAGTGCCCGACCCTCTACCGATACTGCCAATATAGGCATGTGTGTGTGAGAGAGTGTGGAATATGTGTGTTTGTGAGAGAGAGAGAGAAATGTGTTTATGTGTGTGTTTGTGTGTGTATTTGAGAGAGAGAGAGAGAGAAATTTGTGTGTGTGTGTGTGTAAGAGAGAGAGAGAGAGAGAGAGAGAGAGAGAGAAATGTGTTGGTGTGTGTGTGTGTGTGTGTGAGAGAGAGAGAGAGAAGTTTTGGATGGAGGCAATAGGAGTACAACTTCTCATCTTTGTAGTTAATATTATTGTTTGAGGGCGGTGGATTTGTAGTATCAGTAGAGGGTCGGACATGCTTTCCAGCATAGTTACGTCCTTTTACGATCTGAGTTCAAATCCCACCGAGGTTAACTTTGCCTTTCATCCTTACGGGGTCGATAAAATAAAGTACCAGTAATGCACTGGGTATAATTGCTGGCCTTGTGCCAAAAGTAGAAATAATTATTGTTTGAGTTGGTGGAAAAACTAGGAGTTTTAAGAATTTGTGAGGTGGTGAAATAGTTTTGAAAGAGACCGAGTAGGGGCTGCTTAATGCTTAATTTGAGAAGTAACAATAGGAAAAAGAGAAGAAAGTTCTGGTATGGCCTATAGACCTAATTAAATCTGTCTGTTGAAGTGAATAAACTATGATTGGAATTTCAGACGAGTGAATTACAATTATTTCTAAAATAAAAAAATAAAAATAATAATAATATATATTATAAGAAGAACACTGCCTGTCTGTTTATCCATCCGTCACGCTCAGTTGATATAGAGAGAGGGGGAGTGCCAAGCAAGAGATATATACATAGAGAGAGAAAAGTGAACACCATGTGTTTTTGAGGTGGCAAGAAGAGGTAGATAGATAGACAGTTATATCATAATAAGAACGCTGTCTGTCCATCAGTCTGTTACACTCACTTCATATAGAGAGGGAGAGCACCAAGCAAAAGAGATGTACATAAATATTTAGTGAGAGAGAGTGAGAGAGAGTGTGTATGTGAGTGTGTGACAGAAAGAAGGAGAAGACGTTGCCCTCATCTAGAATTTATGATAATCGTTTCAGATTTAGGCATAGGGCCAACAATATTTTGGAGGAAGGGGAGACTTGACTGAATTGACCAAATTGACTGAAGGGCCAAATCACTTGTTTGAGAGGGGTTTCTTCTCTGAAGACCTGCTGCTGTCCAGCTTTCTTGAGAGTTTCTTCTCTGAAGACCTTCTACTGTCCAGCTTTCTTGAGAGTTTCTTCTCTGAAGACCTGCTGCTGTCCAGCTTTCTTGAGAGTTTCTTCTCTGAAGACCTGCTGCTGTCCAGCTTTCTTGAGAGTTTCTTCTCTGAAGACCTTCTACTGTCCAGCTTTCTTGAGAGTTTCTTCTCCGAAGACCTGCTGCTGTCCAGCTCCCCTGAGAGTTTCTTCTCTGAAGATCTGCTGTCCAGCTCTCCTGAGAGTTTTTTTTTACCACTATATATATATATATATATGGTCTAATATATATATATATTAATATATTAGAGCATTACACAACAGAGTACACAATACTTGGGGTAGTAGAGTATGGATGTATTATAAAGAGACGGGACCCGACAGCTGAGATCTTGCAGTTTCAACAGCTAGTTCCAGACGTCAGATCCCAACTCTTTACAATATATATATATATATATATATATATATATATATATATATATACGATATTAACAAATGGAAACTATATTTATAAAACCATATTTATTTCATTATACATATTTCAAGGACACCAAGTTAAATTATGGTGTGCTTTCATCAGATAAAATATAATATAGAGCAGTTTTATAAATAAATATTGACATACCCTTAAAGAATGCGACCATTACTGTTGGAAGCTCCCGGATAGTCAGTAATGGTTGCATTCTTTAAGGGTATGACAATATTTATTTATAAAACTGCTCTATATTATATTTTATCTGATGAAAGGACACCATAATTTAACTTGGTGTCCTTGAAATATGTATAATGAAATAAATATGGTTTTATAAATATAGTTTCCATTTGTTAATATCGTATTTTTACTCCAATTATTTGTTGAGTGCTTTATATCAGTTATAAAAATATTTGCTTGTTGTATCCCAACAATTTAAATAGAACTTTTACATATATATATATATATATATATATACACCCCAATCAATCAATAAAGTTGATAAGTTATAAGTAGGCTCCACAATCTTTCATGTGATACTCTGTATACAGATGAAACACTGTTTCTAAAATAGATCTACATATGCATATCATAGATAAAGTTATTGATGTGTATTTTTATACCACTACACCGCCCACATACACATATGCAGACTAACACAGACACACCATTATATACATATATATTTATACACATCATATATACATACACGTTGTTTACACACACACACACGTGCGTGTATATGATATATATATATGTGTGTGTGGGTGTGTGTATCATATATATATGTGTGTGTAATACATATATATATAACATATATATGTTATAAATATATATATATATATATATATATATATATATATATATATATTTATAACATATATATATATATATTTATATAATATATATATGTAATATATATATAATATATATATATATGTAATATATATATATAATATATATATATATTTATAACATATATATATATGTAATATATATATATAATATATATATATATTTATAACATATATATATATGTTATATATGTATATAATATAAATATGTAATATATATATATATAATATATATATGTAATATATATTATATATAACATATATATACACACATAGCCACACAGAAGATCATAATTTTTTCCCTCGTTTCGTTCTATTACATCTTGTACATTTGTTGTTTCTCCTTTAGATATTAAGATTTTCAAATTGTCTGTTTATATATCCTGAGGGAATTCATGATTGATGGCTTGTCTGCCAGTAGATGTTGCTGCTTTTATATTCCACATTAATTTAATTACAATTTTCCATTAATTTCCATTGTGGAAGAAGAGAATGAGAGAGAGAGAGAGAGAGAGAGAGAGAGAGAGAGAGAGAGAGAGAGAGAGAGAGACAGTGTGTGAGATATATAGAGAGATAGAGAGAGAGTGAGTGATAGGGATAGAGTGTAGAGATAGAGAGAGAGAGGGAGTGATAGATAGAGTGAGAGATAGACAAATAGAGAGAGGAAGATAGATGGACAGAATCAGAGGGAGAGAGATAAAGAGAGGGTAGGAGAGAAAGAGAGTGGGAGAAATGTTTGCTGGTGGTGGCGGAAGTGTTGGTAGAGAGAGAGGCGGGTGAGATCAAAGCCAGGCAAATTTATGACATTTAATCATCCTGTGAACAAATTAATATGAAAGAGAACGGCGGGGGCGGGGGGGGGGTCCCCCTCGTCTCCACCCCCCACCCCAGTTTAGATTGGGTCTTCGGTAAATACTGTTGTTTTCTCTTTAATTATTTTTCGCTACGTTTTCCGAGCAAACATTGTCTTAAGCCAGAGTAACTTCTCCCACCGCTGTCTTGCTGTATACACACACACACACACACATGATGGCGGTGGTGGTGGTGGTGATGATAGTGATGATGATGATGGTGGTGATGATGATGATGAGAGTGATAATAATTATTATGATGATGATTAAGGTGATGATGATGATTATGGTGATTATGGTGATTATGGTGATGATAACGATTATGGTGGTGGTGATGATGATTATGATGGTGATGATGATGGTGATAATGTTTATGATGATGATAAAAGCTGTTTTAACGATAATGATGCTGCTGCTGATGCTAATGATATTGATGATGGTGATGATGTTGATGATTACAATGGTGACAATGATGGTGATAATGACGGTGATAATAATAATGATGATAATGATGATTATGGTAATGATGATAATGGTTATAGTGATGATGATGATGATGATTATGGTGTTAATAATGATGATGATTAAGATTATGGTGATGATGATGATGATGTTTTTAAGGGAGTTTATAATTATCAATAGATAAATAAAACAAGCTGGTTTATAGATAATGAACAACAACAACAACAGATTATTGATTAAAAGAGAAATAAATTAGTTTAAAGTCACTTGTGGGTAGATTTTCTTTTTTTTTAAAAACTTATTTTTGACTTTTTTCTTATTTGTGAGATGGCATTCTTCAGTTTGGTGCTGCCATGTTTGGATAATGAATTCTGATATTAAATTGAGGTTTATAGATGGATATATGGATATGTATCGATATATGAGGATATCTCCTTGATGTTGAAATTAATGTAGGGGAAACTCCTCATAATCAAACACACACACATAAAATAACGGGCTCTGTTTACAGACACTAACTCATACGTGATTCTGAAGGACATGTCCTATATAATTGTCTGTCTTTGTTGAGGTTTATAGAGAGATAGATTAGGTTTATAGAGGGATATAAGAATATATGAGGTTTATAGATGGATAGATTAGGTTTATAGATGAATATATATTTAAGGATATGAGGTTTGTAGATGGATATAAAGACGACAGCTGTATAAAAAAGTGCAGGGCGATCAAAATGGATGGAAGTTACGGAATAGGTAGACCCAGAAAAACCTGGGACGATCTGATAAATTCCGACCTTACACACTTGCACCTCTCTAAGACAATATCACTGGACCGAGATCTTTGGCGCCACGCAGTGATACAGAAGACCCGCCTTGCCTATGTACAAAGCGAAACCTACAGTCAGTAGGCACCTCTTAACCAAATATACACCCCAACCCACTACCCCTACTCCATCCTTCCACTCCCACCAACACCACCCTTTTTCTGTAAAGTTATGTTGGTACCACAACATCCAGTCCAAATAATGAGGTTGTGTAGGTGTCACAACAAAAAAAAAAAACAGTCCATACTGTAGTGTGGCCGTGTAGGTAACACGGTAAAAACCTCCCAGTCCACACTGTAAATGTGGTTGGTGTTAGGAAGGGCATCCAGCCGTAGAAACCCTTCCAGATGGTCCTATATGAGCGAGACATGGTCACCCAATCAATCTTGTCTCAAGTGGGATAATTCCCATCTAACCCATGCTAGCGTGGAAGATAGACGTTAAACGATGATGATGATGAGGTTTATATATGAAGATCTGAGAATTATAGATGGATATATGAGGCTATATGTATACTTCCTTATTGTCGTACCTAGTGTATGTGAAACTCCTCGTAGTCAAACACACACACAAAATAATGGGCTCTGTTTCCAGACACTAAATCACATGTGATTTTGAAGGACATGCTCTATATAGTTCTCTCTCGTTCTAGATACAGGTATGTCAATGGTAAAGTTGGTAGATTTCAACCTATGTGTGAATATATGTGAATATATGTTTGTGCCTTTTATTCCAACATTTTAAATTTCAAGGATGCCCTATATTTGAAAGATATTTTTTGAATCTGAAACCAATTTTACCTGGTACTAATTAGATTTCAAAAGGTTAGCCTTAGTCATTCAAATTATGCAAGTTCTTTTATTATTTATTATCTGGCATTACATTTAACGAGATACATTCATTTATTTATTTGTTGTTGTTCTTCTTCTGTAGCCTCAGTCACTTTGTTCATGTTAAACCTGTATGAAGTTTTTTCTTTTTTTTCTCTGCTGTTGTTTTATTTATTTATTTATTTATTTTAATTAGCCTTCTTTAATAATTTAAACTGCTTAATCATAAAAACAAAATATAAATCTGATGTAAAAATTGAAAAAAAAACATATATATATATATATACATATATATATAAACGTATATAATTATATAAATATATATATATAATTATATAAATTATATATATAAAATATATATATGTATATATATATATATATATATATATATATATATATATATATATATATATATATATATATATATATATATATATATATATATATATATAGTTATTACAACAGACATTACATCTTGTGGTTCTATGTTAATTTTTCTTCTATATTCTTCTGCTCTGCATATAATGAGCCATTTTCTATCACCCACTTCAACCTGAGGGAATTCATTTCTTGAAATGATGACGATGATGATGATAAAAATAATAATAATTCACCCTAAATATTTCCTACTGCAGGGCAAACATTTCATTATTTATTTATAATGAATTTAGTATGCAGTATTATTTATTCTTTTGTTATTTTAATTGTTTTAGATCATTTTATTTCTATGTACAGGTATACCTCGGCTCACATTCTTTGGAGTTTCATCATTTTCGAAGTTACGATTGTTTTTCTTTATATTATATGGCAAAAAAATAAAATATATATATATATATATATATATATATATATATATATATATATATATATATATATATATATATATATATATATACATATATAATAAAAGGTTGGTGGATTGCCAGTATCAGGAAAGTGTCGGCCACTATACCTTACAGCATAATGTTACGTCCCGTTACGTTCTGAGTTCAAATCCTGACAAATCCTTACGGGTTTGATAAAATAAAGTACCAGTAATACACTGCAGTAATTGCTGGCCTTGTGCCAAAAGTAGAAACAATTATTACTATTATTATCTGTTCTGTTCCTAGACTGAGGTCTACATGTAGACTACAGTCGACTTTGACATTTGTTCATCTTTTTCTCTGAAATAATATTATTTAATATTTATTTTTACATTGATTTTTAGCAGTTCTCTTCCTTATTTACATAATAGTGTTTTTGTTTTTATGTCTGGTTTGTATGTGCGTTTATCTATCTATCTAGCTGTGTATATATAGTTATGTGTAGGTGTACATGTGTGTGTGTATATATATATATATATATATACATGTATATATATATATATATATATACATCTATATGTATATATATATGTATATATGTTTGTATGTAGATGTAGATATATATATATATGTATATATACATATATATATATGCATTGGTCTATATATATATATATATATATGTATTGGTCCATATGTACATATATTTATATACATGTATATGTACATATATTTATAAATATTTATATATTTATATGTATGTATATATATATATATATATATATATATATATATAATTCAATTTGATAAACATCTTAGCCAGCTTTAAGAAATTTTTTTTTTTATTTTCCATTTTCATTTTTCTATCTGTATTTTGGATTTAAATTAAGTTTCTAAAATGTCAAAATGAATTTATCACAGATTTTATTTTTTAATTATTTTCTATATTGAATAATATTTAGCATGAGACAGCAGAATTCAGATGGAGAATTTCTGTAAATAAAGTTTTATGTTTTAGAAATACCATTTC
>OZ024749.1:56345574-56348074 GCA_964016885.1 Eledone cirrhosa | reverse complement strand
ATGCTGTACTTATTTTGTGAAAAAGTCAAGAAATGCAGTCATGAAAGGGTTGCCTCTCGCCAGCTCGTGCCCACACCCAACAACCACCCTCATCCCCACACCTAACAACCATTCATTTATCACTACACTACCTCTAACATGTTTTCCTTGTAGAACATGTTTGCAGCTGTAAGACCTTTATCCAAATATACTCCTCAACCACTCCATATCGATATATCTTTATCAAACCTCCCCACCACCCCAACCCACCACCCCAACCCACCACCACTACAGCTAACAGGTTTTCACTGTAGAACATAGTTTCACCTGTAGGACTTAATCAACAGTAGGACTTAATCAACCTGTGGGTATATATATACTTTTCCTTATATTAAAAAATAATCACAACATCTCCCCCCCCCTCCTATATTTTTCACTTTCACCCTAAAATCTTTGTTACCATGTTGAATCATTAAATAAATATATCTATATAGTATCATATATATATATATGTTGACGAAGAAGGGTTTCTCCCTGCGTACGAAAGGCCGGTTGTATGATGCCTGTGTGAGGAGCGCGATGCTGCATGGTAGTGAGACATGGGCAGCAACCGCAGAGGATATGCGACGGCTGGAGAGAAATGAGGCAAGCATGCTCCGTTGGATGTGCAGTGTAAATGTGCGTGAACGACCCAGCATAAATGTGTTGAGAGAGAAACTGTGTCTGAGAGGGATAGAATGTAGTGTACGGGAGAGGAGACTGAGGTGGTATGGACATGTGATGCGCATGGAGGATGACCGATGGGTGAAGAAGTGCCAGGAAATGCCAGCGGTAGAGGTAGACCACGAAAAACATGGGCGGAGGTGGTGAGAACAGACCTCAGATCATTGAAGCTCACGGTGGAGATGACGAGGGACCGTGACGAGTGGAGAGATGCTGTGCTGAATAAGACCCGTCCCACCCTTGCAAGCAGGGAAAAGCGGACGTAAAATGATGATGATGATGATGATATATAGTATCATATATATATATATATAAATAGTATCATATATATATATACAGTATGATATATATAGTATCATATATATATAAATAGTATCATATATATATATATACATATATATATACAACAGTACGTCCTCATCAGACAAAATATAATGATACATGACATACCCTGAGATGTTAAATGGTTAAGATTTAATCAAGGTATATATATATACTATATATATATATATATATATATATATACATATATATATATATATATATATATATATCGTATCATATATATGATGCTTGTGTTTTTCAGGAGAAAGGCTCAATGGACATTTGCCCAGAGCATCAATAATCCAAATTAAATATGTATATAGTATGTTAAATATGTGTATATATATATATATATATATATATATATATATATGTAACTGCTAGTTAAATGGATATGACATATATTTTATAGCTACATTCTCTGCAGATATAATGATAAAGTACACCATCTATTTGTATAACTTAATGCTTGCGCCAGTTGTTTTTAATATTGACATACATGTATATATCTATATTTGCCTGAGTTGGTCTTTAATGAAATATCTGTCTTTCTGTATATACATATATATATATATATATATATACATGTATATATATATATATATATATATATAAATATATATGTGTGTGTGTGTGTGCGTGCGCATGTATGTTTGTGTGTGTACCAAGACAGTAGGAAAAGCTTTTATATATATATATATTTCCATACATACATATATACTTACATACATATATACTTATATACTTCCATACATATATACATACATACATATACACTCCCATACATACATATATACATACATACATACGTATATACTTCCATACATACATACATACATACATATATACATGCATATATACTTCCATACATATATACATACATATATACTTCCTTACATACATATATACATACATACGTATATACTCCCATACATATATACTTCCATACATATATACATATATACATATATACATACGTATATACATATATACTTCCATACATACATATATACATACATATATACATACATACATATATACATACATACGTATATACTCCCATACATATATACTTCCATTCATATATACATATATACATACGTATATACATATATACTTCCATACATACATATATACATACATAGATATATACATACATACATATATACATACATACATATATACATTACATGTCAAAAGGTTAAGGTGTTATTAATAATTCTTTCTTTCTCCAATAACTTTTAAGAAAAAACAAAAATCAAAAATCTTCCAACCTCCCCTAGCTCCCTAACCCCCCCCTAACTCCATAACACCCCACCCCCTCCCTGAAAACCCCCAATACCCAGAATATTGCAAAAACAAAGAAAACCCCCCAAAACACCAAAACTAATGGCCCCAATATTTCTCTGATATATCTCAGCAGCAACAATGTTGAACAAGAGTGTCGAGTGATAACTATAGCTGGTGGTGTAGA
>OZ024749.1:56310574-56340574 GCA_964016885.1 Eledone cirrhosa | reverse complement strand
TTTGCCCCAACCAGTCACCCCCTTCTCCAGCCCCCCCTTGTAACCCCTCCCCTCACTATTATCCATTACACCCCACCTACCCGGCCCCACCGTTTCTTCTTACACTAAATTGTTAGTTATGTAATCAAAACATTATTTTCCTGAATTATTAAAGAGAATTACATTATATTATATTATATTGTTTTATATTATATTATATTGTATTATATTGTATTGTATTGTTTTTTGGTTGTTGAAAAAATAAAGTTTTATGGAACTGTTTCAGAGATGTGTGAGTGTGTGTGTAGATATGTGTGTGTGTGTAGGTGTGTGTGTGTGTAGGTATGTCTGGATGTGTGGGTATGCTTGTACGTATGTGTTTATGTGTGCTTATGTATAGATATATGTATATGTGTGCATGTCTGCTATTGTATGTGTGTATGTGTGTGCTTGTGTGTTTGTATGTGTTTTCTTGTGTAGATGTTGCATGCTTATGTTGATGTATATTTATGTACAAGTGTATATGTGTGTGAGTGTGCTTGTGTGTAAGCATGTGTGTATGTTTTGTTTTTGTCTATATTTTTTTTTATTTAACTATTTCCAATCAACTATTCATTTATGTATTTATTTTTAATTAGTTCAATTTTTCATTTATTTATTTATTTATTCATTAATTTTATTATTTTTCTGAATTTTATTTATTTTATTTTATTTTATATTTTTTATAATATCTTTGTCGTCATTAGTCTCACGATTTAATTTTTTCTCTCGAAATAGTTCTTCAGTCAATTGTCCGAAATCAGATAATTAATACTAATTTCCTCGGTGGCAGTACTAACCACTTTCTGCTGGCTTCTTGTAATTACCTCCTCTTCTTTCCATTCACAATTGTCTATCTCTTTCTCCCTATCTCTCTCTATGGAAATGAATCAAACCTGATCTCCTTATTTCCACAAAACATTAATTTCTAACAATTGAAATACATTGAGGTGCTGCTGGTCTAGACTAGCAACTCTTAGTTAATTGCTACAGTGTGTGTGTGTGTGTTGTGTGTGTAAGTGTATGTGTATTTCTGTGTCTTTAAGGTCACATCCTGTAAATAGAAATATGATTTAAACAGTGACATGTATACACACACACACACACACACACACACATATATATATATATGAGTATTAGAGTATATATATATATATAAATAGATTGATTCTGTATACTGGCATGACATTTATCTCCATAGAAACTATTGTAGAACTTAAAGATTAAATTTGAATAACAACCTTGGTTTTCCTTTTGTATATTATATATATATATATATATATATATATATATATATATATATATATATATATATATATATATATATATATATATGTATGTGTAATGCCTGACAGTCAAACTTAAATTATTTTGGTAGCCAAAACTTTTGTTATTGAAATAGTTCAACTATCAGACATTCGATTCCTGACTCTACTTTCCCTTTCTCTAAGTATGGATTACTGTGTGTATATGTTTGTATGTCGATATATATATATATGGGTGTGTGCTTATATATGTATATATATGTTTGTATGTCAATATATATATATATGTGTGTATGTGTGCTTATGTATGTATGTATATGTTTGTATGTCCATGTATATATATTTTGTGGGTGCTTATGTATGTATGTATATGTTTGTATGTCCATGTATATATATATGTGTATGTGTGCTTATGTATGTACGTATATGTTTGTATGTCCATGTATATATATATATATATGTGTATGTGTGCTTATGTATGTATATGTTTGTATGTCCATGTATGTATATGTGTGTATATGTCTATATGTATATGTATGTATATGTTTGTAAGTCGATGTGTATATATCTGTGTGTGTGCTTATATATGTATGTATATGTTCGTATGTTGATGTGTATATATATGTGTGTATATGCTTGTATGTCGATGTGTATATGTGTGGGTGTATGTGCTATATTACTGTGTATGGGTGCTTATATATGTGTGTGTATATGTTTGTATGTTGATGTATATATATATGTGTGTGTGTATATATATATATATATATATATATATATACATATATATATATATATATATATATATGTGTGTGTGTGTATTTATGTTTGTATGTATCTATATATTTCTGTCTTTACATGCAAGTGAAGAAACCTATAAGAATCTATTCATATCTAACTAATGTATATAGTAGAAAGGAAGACTAAATCTTAGTCATAACTAAATTTAATTTAAGTTCCCTGCAACAGCAAAAATTTCAAAGACGAAGAATTTCAAAAGTAAGATAAATATGGCAGCAGATTGGAACATGCATGTTTGTTATTCCATTTGCCTTTCTTTCAATGGCCAATAAGTCTTGTGAAGTTAGATTCCTTGATTTGAAATCTCCAAGAAAGCTGACGATTTCATTTAGCTTTTGACAATAAGCGTTAATTGAATCTGTTGAGAGTGTTTCAGTGAAAAAGAGATTCGGAAATATTTGTTGTTACCACCACCTCTTGTAACATGGAATTACAATGATGTTCTTAGAGTGGGCTTTCTAAATTACTCCAGTTAAATAAGAATGGAAATTCTCCTCTTTTCATATAAGCAGCTTCTTCTTTTTATTGTTCTTCTCTCTTTGTCACCATTGTCTTCTTCTTCTTCTTCTTCTTCTTCTTCTTCTTCTTCTTCTTCTTCTTCTTCTTCTTCTTCTTCTTCTTCTCACTCTTCTTCTTCTTCTTCCTCTTCTTCTTCTTCTTCCCCCCCCCCCCACACACATTGACAATCATGTCTGTTTTTGTTTCTTCTTGTACAAACAAAATTTCATTCATTTGAAATATTCACGGTATGGCAATAAATTTCAGGAGAAAAATGAACGCAGAAGATATTCATTGTGCTGCAATAAATTAAACAGTAAAAATGTACTGTGAGAACAAGCCTTCAGAATTAGATTTACAAAGCTATTGACAGAAAAATATTGCTCTGCAATAGTAATGTGATAAAAAGCTACTTGATTCATGCACAGCTCATTATACAAGAGATGCATCTACATACAGTCTCACTGTGGATAATTTATGATCCATTCATAATTAGCGATGGTTAAGAATTTAGCAGAATCTAGATGTACAATTAAAAATTCCCTTGGCTTTTGTTTTTTGTTTTTTTTGTGTGTTTTGTTTTTGCTTTTTGTTTCTTTGTTATATTTATTTAATTATTTGTTGTATTTATTTAATTATTTATTATGTTTGTTTGTTTGTTTATTTAGTTATTTATTTTTGTCCTGTTTAAAATATTTTGATTAATGTAATGGGATGGTGGTAGATTTCAATGGACACTATAAGAATGATTTATTCATTAGAATATTTTACTGGATGTCTTGAAATAATACCCAAAGCCTTGTTCTAACTGATAAATTGCTATAAGAGTTTTTTGAAGATTCTGCAAATTTCTCTCACCTTAAAAGAAAGAAAGAAAGAAAGAAAAGATTAATTTAAAGAATAAATTTATTTTCTGTTTTGTTAATCCATTTTATCTGCTAAATGGAATTAAAGAGAGAGACAGAACTGATAGTTTTAGATAGGGCTGTTGTAGCTTATCTAAATATTTAGTGGTTGCTGTGTAATGTGATAAAGGGTGAGAGCTTTCACACTTTGTGTCAACAAAATAACTGTATGGGCTTCTTGTTTATAGAAACTTTTAAATGTTTGGTTAGGAATATTAATACTTTGGGAGGTGGTGCAGTTGACCATGCAGCAACAGAACACTGAATTAAATGCATCAATCCACAATATCTAGTTTCATCCCTCGTTGTTTTGTGTTCAAATACTGCTGCGTTTGATTAGGGTTTTAAGTTTTTTTTTATCTCTACATTGTTGACACAAAACATATACCAGTAATATGTTGGTGTCTGTTTAGGAGACGGTTGTAATCTTCTGCAAAAACTTGGTTTGGAAAAATTAATAGTTGTTTTTTGTTGTTCTTTTTTTGGTTTTTGTCTGGCGTTCTACCACTTCTGCCAATCCATTGTCGCTTTTATAATAAGGGGTTTTAGCGTAGGCTTAGGGTTAGGGCAGATATTTAGGGATAGGGAAGGGAGGAAGACTGAGAGTTCAAAATGCCCTCCTAGACAGGACACCAGTCCATAGCAAGGTTAAACCCCCAGCTACAGCTACTCATTTTCAGCTGTGTATATTGGAGCAACATGAAATGAAGTGTTTTGCTCAAGAACACAACATACAACCTACTCCAGGAATCAAACCCACGACATGATCGCAAATCCAATACACTTACATACAGTACCGGATGTTAAAAGTTAAATGATTCTGAGAAGTAAGTGTATGTAGTAGTCGAATTGTTATAGTAAATGCTTTTGTGTAAGCAGGATACTAATTTGACCATTTCTTCACCAACAGAAGAGACATAATCATCATCTTCTTCACCGACAGAAGAGACTTTATTGACTAATTCCAGTTAAGTGAACTGAGAGAAAATAGAATTACTTAGATTGTCTGAAATCTTGTAGCGTGTCTTTCAAAAATGGCAAAAAGGCAGCAGTGAAGAATTTCAACTTCCCCCTTACTGTAGCACTTCCTTCAAGGTTCGCTAGATAATAAAGGCAAGTTTTATTCCAGTTTATATTAAAGATAGCTTGACCATATTGCTGGTATTCAGCGAGATGGACATTTTATTAGAAAGGTCTCTAATCAACTTCACGACCAATCTTCTCCCTCTTTCCGGACATCTCTTGGCCGGATCTGTCAAATTCTATAAGGGTTTTGTTACTGTAGTATTCTTCAGTTCTTCACAAATCAGCATTATTAGCAACTGCTGCTACTGTTGCTGTTAGTTGTGGTTGTTGTTGTTGTTATTGTTATTGGTGGTGTTGGTGGTACGGTTGTTGTTGTTGTTATTGTTCTTCTTTTTCTTTTTCTTCTTCTCCCCACCACTACCACCACCACCACCACCCTCATCAACACTACCACCACTACCACCACCACTACTAGTTAGATCAACTGCCCTACTTTTAATACCAAACCAATACCCCCCCTCTGCTTTTATCTCCTCACACCACCACTCATTGTTCTCCACTGAAGGTCCCTTATTGTCCTCTAAAATCTTTACTCCTTCTTATGTTATTGATTTTCAACCAGTCCAGTCTTGAGTGCTCTCTCTCTCTCTCTCTCTCTCTCTCTATATATATATATATATATATATATATATATATATATATATATATACATACATATATATATATATATATATACATACATATATATATATATATATATATATATATATATATATATATATATATATATATACATATATATATATATATAGCAATCTACCTACCTATCTATATATATACCTAGCTATTTGTCTATCTATCTATCTATTTATCTATCTATCTGTCTAACCAATTAATTTACCTCAACAAGCCGTCCTTTTCATTGCTAAACACAGCTCCTTCTTCCCTCCTTTAATATTCCAAAGTTTGTCATTTAGTGACATATTTAATAGTGTGTACATCATTCCTCATAGTTCTGACTCCCCCCCCCCCCCCCCCTCATCTGTCCCTGCCCCCCACATCTGTCCCTGCTCCCCACCAACACTAACTGTGACATTTTCAGATGATCTGTTCCTATACCGAGGACATCCTTTCTTTTGTGAACGGAGGCAACAATTGCTGAAGAAAAACAAAATTAAAAGAGAAAGCAAAGAAAAACATTAATAACAACAACAACTACAACAACAACTACAACAACAACTACAACAACTACAACAACAACAACAACAATAACTACAACAACAACTACTATTACTACTACTACAATAGGAACTACAACAATAGCAACAATAATAACTACAAATAATAATTGTTTCTACTTTAGGCACAAGGCCAGCAATTACCCCAGTATATTACTGGTACTTTATTTTATCGACCCCCGAAATGATGAAAGGCAAAGTTAACCTCGGCTGGATTTGAACTCAGACCATAAAGGGACGTAACTCTTTGCTGCAAAGCATGGCGTCGGTGGCAGCCTAAAAGTGGCTTCCTTGACTTCCCTATAGAGAGGAGTTATCTCCCCGTGGAAGAGTTCTTTGTAAATAACCTGACCAGACGAGAATTTACTCAACACTGCTAAAGCTTCTCATCCTCTTCTAGCAGCGAGGATTGAATAGAATTTCAAATGAAAAACTTCCCTGCCTCATAAGTTCCCCCTCTCTCTCTCTCCACTGCCCCCTCCCCCTCCCTCTCTCCTCATCATTCTCTCTCTCTCTCTCTGAAGCCAAGTGTCATGTGTCTTTTGTATTGTTGAGATTCTTTCCTCTCTTTCTCTCTCTTTCTCCCACTTCTTCACCTTCTCCATAGTCTTCTTCTTTGTGTTGTTCTTCTTCCTCTTCTTTCTCTCATCTTCTTCTTCTCACTCTTCTTCTTCTTCTCACTCTTCTTTTTCTTCTTCTTCTCACTCTTCTTTTTCTCACTCTTCTTTTTCTTCTCACTCTTCTTCTTCTTCTTCTTCTTCCCCCTTCTCCTCCCCTCCTCCTCCTCCTCCTCCACAGTTTGAAATATATTCATCTCACCATTGTATGTTACATCTCACAGTCAAACAACCATCCCTAACTTTCAAATATTCCACCAGGCAATTTTATTTACCATATACAGAGCCATTGTCTGAGAGAATGGCTCTGCTACTGTTTCTGTCTCACTCCTTCCCATATATTAGATATATAGTCTACAGCAATTTATTTCACAATGATATTTATTAAATCAGACAATAATTTGGTTTCCCTTCAGGTAGAATCTGCCGAAATATTGCAACTGCTTGCTACCGAACCAAGCATTCTGTCTTGAAATAATCAGAAAATAACCCCATCTTCCCATCCCTCCAACAACAAAAAAAAGGAGATAAAGGTCAGTGTAAATAGGGGACAGAATGGTGTTGCTGTGTAAAGAGAGTTTGTAACATCTTCCCACCAAAAAAGGAGATAAAGGTTGGTGTAAATAGGGGACAGAATGGTGTTGCTGTGTAAAGAGAGTTTGTAACATCTTCCCACCAAAAAAGGAGATAAAGGTTGGTGTAAATAGGGGACAGAATGGTGTTGCTGTAAAGAGAGTTTGTATAACATTTTAGATAGAGAGCAGCTGCCATCTTTAGAAACCTGGATGTGACATGCATTAGACTATTTGTGGTCACATTGTAAAGTTTGTCATGTAGATACTCTCTCTCTCTTTCTCCCTCTCTCGTACAAATGTTCCACTGGTTGTTGACGTGTCTATATGTTCTTTGAAGTTGTTATTCTGTCTGACGTGCTGCAATTGTTGTTGTTGTTGTTGTTTTAGCTGTTATTACTAAAGTCTGGGCAATGGATTGGCAGCATCGGTAGAGCGTCGAACAACGTGCTTTATGGTACTGAGTTCAAATCTTGCCGAGATTGGTTTTGCCTTTCATCCTTCTCAGGTCAATAAAATAGAATACCAGTAATGAACTGGGGTTGAGTTATTTGACTTCCCCCTTCTCCCTGAGTACACTGTATGGCTAATGAATGGGTATATCTTGAGCAATAGGATTTTAGAAAATTCTGGTTTGTTTCACCAACAGACTCCTTGCTGTAGATCTGATTAAATAGGGATGACTAGAATTGAAAAACATCATCATCATCATCATTCTCATCAGCATTGTTATCATCATCGTCATCATTATATTAGTCATCACCATCGTCAACCACTGCCATCATCATCATCATCACCACCACTTCCACCACCAGCACTACACCCACCACAGTCACCACCACACCACCACTATAGTCACTCGCCCCCAAACCCCACAGTCACGTCCCACCCCACCACCATGGTATGTTCCTACATATCCGCAGTAGCTGTTGTCGTCATTTCCTCCTGACCTATGAATCATTATTGATTACAACATCATATCTTCACAACTCATTAAAAGATTCAATCATATAAATTACATTGTGCAGTAGTTGCGCAATCATAGCGACCAATTCCCCTCCTCTCCCCTTCTCCCCCTCTCTCCCCCACCTCTCTATATCTCCCTATCTATCTTTCTATCTCTCTCTATCTATCTCTTTACCACTACAAAAATGAACATTTTTTGTTTTGTGTTTGTTACTGTTGTAGTTGTAGTTGTTGCTATTGTTCCTGTTGTTGTGAAGTCCCAATTTAACTTTGATCAAGCAGACCTGTTGTTGTTGTGTCCCAATTTAGCCATATTCATGCAGACCTGTTACTGATGATGCTGTTATTGTTCTTGAGCCCGAGTTGATCTCTGATCAAGTAGACCTATGTTTGTTAACCCTGTTGTTCCTGAGTCCGAGTTGATCTCTGATCAAGTAGACCTATGTTTGTTAACCCTGTTGTTCCTGAGTTCCAGTTGATCTCTGATCAAGTAGACCTATGTTTGTTAATCCTGTTGTTCCTGAGTCCCAGTTGATCTCTGATCAAGTAGACCTATGTTTGTTAACCCTGTTGTTCCTGAGTCCCAGTTGATCTCTGATCAAGTAGACCTATGTTTGTTAATCCTGTTGTTCCTGAGTCCCAGTTGATCTCTGATCAAGTAGACCTATGTTTGTTAACCCTGTTGTTCCTGAGTCCCAGTTGATCTCTCATCAAGTAGACCTATGTTTGTTAATCCTGTTGTTCCTGAGTCCCAGTTGATCTCTGATCAAGTAGAGCTATGTTTAGCTAATCCTGATGTTCCTGAGTCCCAGTTCATCTCTGATCTCTGATCAAGTAAACCTATGTTTGTTGTTGTTGTTGAGTCCCAGTTTAACCCTTATCAAACAGACTGATGTTTGATAAAGAATTCCAGCCATGAATATATACCATCTATGTGGTGATATATGTGTAGAGATGGGGACATCTATGTGGTGATATGTGTAGAGATAGACATCTATGTGGTGATATATGTGTAGAGATGGGGACATCTATGTGGTGATATGTGTAGATATAGAGACATCTATCTGGTGATATGTGTAGAGATAGACATCTATGTGGTGATATGTGTAGAGATGGGGACATCTATGTGGTGATATGTGTAGATATAGAGACATCTATCTGGTGATATGTGTAGAGATAGACATCTATGTGGTGATATGTGTAGAGATGGGGACATCTATGTGGTGATATGTGTAGAGATAGACGTCTATGTGGTGATATGTGTAGATATAGAGACATCTATGTGGTGATATATGTAGAGATGGGGACATCTATGTGGTGATTTGTGTAGAGATGGGGACATCTATGTGGTGATTTGTGTAGAGATCCACTAAGATGTCTTCCTAATCATTATCTCTGTGCTTCCAGGGGAAAATAGTTTTGGTAATTCCCTGTGTCTATAATTAGACTTGAAGTCATTATCTCTCTCTCTCTCTCTCAATATATATATATATATACACACACACACACACAGATATCTTTCTTTATTTTATATATACATGCACATATATATATATATACACACACACATGCATATCCACACACACATATATGTATATATATGCAGGTGTGTGTACACACACAAGCCCTACCAACCTCCCTCCACATATATATAATCATATACTGTTCTCTTTTTATCGGCTTACATCAAAGAACCATGGCAAAAGTCATTCTTAGGATGTAATAATCTTGGGTAACCATCCATGTAATAGAAAATTACTGTCAGCAATGTTGACTGATATATATACCTTACACTGTGTGAAACTAGGGGACAGACAGGTAGACTAACAAGTTGACAGAGAGACAGACAGGCTGACACAGTAACAGACAGATTTGGGTGTTAATTAGGAAGTGGAGAGGAAAAGAAAGAAGATGAAAGGTGCCTCACAATCACACCTTGTGTGGTTTAACTGGCTAACACTACTAATTTAATCCCCCCCTAGCACATTCTATATATATTTGTGTGTGTATATATATATATATGTTTTTGTATATATATATATATGTATTTGTATTTGTATATATTTATGTATATGTGTGTGTCAGTGTGTGTGTATACATATGTACCTCTAAATGCTTTTCCCTTTGTCAGTCAGTGTCCTGTGTATATATATGTATGTAATATTCAACATAGATATATGTGTGGAAACCATAAAAGATAATGTGTGGCAATGTGGGGTGGGTTTTACAGGGACGATGGATACTTTTCTTTCTCTTTTTCTTTCTGTATTTTATTTTATTTCATCTTATTTATATGTGTATGTAGTCACTGCTTTGGTACCTCACACCTTTCTCTGATCAGGCTCTGCCTCACCTCCCAATTAGTAGGATCTCTCTACTGATGTCCTGTTAGTCTCATAAGAGCATTTGATGGCCCCTGTCACATGGTACGTGGTCACATAACCCAGTGATCTGGCTGCCAATTAGTAATTAGTATCAGAGTGTGGTGATTCCCTTAGTTGTTGACAGCTCTTATTTATGTCTTTATCTCTCCATATCTCTCTCTCTCTCTCTCTCTCTCTCTCTCTCTCTCTCTCTCTATATATATATATATATATATATATATATATATATATATATATATATATATGTAGTTAAAAAATAAACAAGACAAATCACTCTTTATATATACACACACACATATATTTATATCTATCTCTCTATATATATACTTGGACACATACATGCGCTGAAATGTCCATAGCCTGACTATATATATATAGCAGTGTGTCAGGGCTTGACTGCTGAGATCTTACCATTCAGACATGCACTACTAGTCTTACCAGTAAAACTGGTAAAATCCTGATATCTCTCTCTCTCTCTCTCTCTCTATATATATATATATATATAGAGAGAGAGATAGAGAGAGATAGAGATAGAGAGAGAGAGATAAAGAGAGAGAGAGAGAGATTATGGTAAATGGAGAGATGCTGAGAAGGACCTGTCCAACCCATGCAACTCTCTTTCTTTTTCTCATCTGTACACAGAAACATACAGAAAAGTACATGTGTACATACATACATAGAGGTACAAACACACTCATACACACATATACACATGCATACACACACACATATATACATACACATGAAATAAAATTGAATTCAGATTTGATTATGAAGAAATTCCAACTTTTTGAAAATACGGCTTTGGGGTGTTTTTGTGTGTTTCACAGGTCAACAAATGAGTGGAGAGTATGAGTGAGAGTGAGAGGGTGTGGAGGGCGTGAGTGAGAGGGTGTGAGTGAGAGGATGTGGGTTGGCTGGAGGGTGTGAGTGATAGTGTGTGAGTGAGAGTGAGAGGGTGTGGAGGGCGTGAGTGAGAGGATGTGGGTTGGCTAGGTGTGGGTTGGAGGCTGTTATTGAGAGTGTGTGGGTTGGCTAGGTTTGTTTCAGAGGCTTTATTATGCAAGTGTCTCTCATTAGCCATACTTGCATTTATTACATTTTCATGGCTGAAATATATTGGCTCTAGCAGCGATCTGTATAAAGCACTAATTACCAATAGTTACAAGACAATTAATCCGCTGTCAACTTCCCATTTCCTCAGTGCCGTAGCTGCAGCTATAAAAAGAACAGTTTGCAAAGATGTGCAGCAAAATTAAGGCTGCACCAGATTAATTGATTCAACACAGTCTATTTTACTGTTCCATGGCAGCAATGTCTGTTGTGTGTATCTCTCTTTCTCTATATATGTATATATATGTATTTCTGGATTTCTCTTTCTCTCTCTCTCTCTCTCTCTCTCTCTCTCTCTCTCTCTCTCTCTCTCTCTATATATATATATATATATAGAGAGAGAGAGAGAGAGAGAGAGAGAGAGAGAGAGAGAGAAAGAGACAAATATAGACATATATATATATATATAACGGAGGAAATGTGGTAAGGAACCAGGTGGACCATAACGTACCAAAGTACTCAATACTTAGGGTAGTAGAGTGGGTAATAGGAACAAGTAGGACCCCTACTCGTTCCTATATATATATATATATATATATGTCTATATTTGTCTCTTTCTCTCTCTCTCTCTATATATATATATACACATACATATATATATATATAATCAAATATAAAGATGAAGAAATAAGCTGTTAAATCACTTTTAATATATATATACGAAATATATATAACAGCGAATATGTATAAACAAGGTTAATTTTAACCTGTTGACTTACACTTCTTGTTATATATATATATACAAGTGGAGTAGGGGGTATTAATATATATATATTACTACCCCCTCCTTCACTTGTATATATTTATGCAGGTAAAACATATATGCCATTGTTTCCCTGTAACTCTACCTGTTTCCCTGCCGCTCTCTGCATACATGTCATGTTATACAGTTATATTCATAAGCATTTCTTTATATGTGTATATCTCCTGTCTATCTATCTATCTATCTATCTATTCCAAAAGTCCCTGGCCTGGCAGTGCTACCGAGGAGCTCTACCAGTTCGAGACAAGCTCTACAGACATGGGCGCCCGGGCAGGGACCCTGCAAAAAAGATCTGTCCGAGGTGCGTGCGAGACGAAGAAACCGTCGCGCACGCATTCATACACTGCCCGGGCGTCACTGACCTGTGGGGCTATGTAGAACGACTATTGTCGCGGGTGGGACCAATCCAGTTGACCACCGAGTCCATTGTCATGATCAAACCGCCACCCTCCTTCAAAAACGAAGGAGAGGCGGTTTTCCTTTGTGTGATAGCTATGGCGAAAGAGGTTGTATGGTGGACAAGGTTGAAAGGGCTGAGGTCAGACACCTTTCTCTCCGGCCAACAACTGATTCTTTTTTTCAAATACCACTTTGGAAGAAGAATCAGGATGGAGAGAGAGGTGCTGTACCCCAGCAAGTTTTATGAAAGGTGGGTGAAAGTGGCGAGAATGGCCCGAGTGAATGGGCCTTCTCTCTATATCAGCCTGTAGGTTGAGGAAAAGAAGGAGGAGAGGAAAGGAGTACAAACTCTTCGTACTCCTGGAGATGAGGGTTGCACATTTTTTTTCGGGGGTATGTGTTACCCATATAAACTGTCTCCCTCTATTGGGGAAAATCGACTAACTTTTTAAATTCCATCTGTGATAACATTTTAGACGTTTTTAGTGTATGTAAACTTCCCCCTTTGTATTTGTCCCCTTCTTTTGTGCCCCTGTGGCTAATAAAGAAATCTATCTATCTATCTATCTATCTATCTATCTATCTATCTATCTATCTATCTATCTACCTACATATCTATCTATCTATCTATCTATCTATCTACCTACATATCTATCTGTCTATCTACCTACATATCTATCTATCTATCTATCTACCTACCTATCTATATATCTATCTATCTATCTATCTATCTATCTATCTATCTATCTATCTATCTATCTATCTACCTACATATCTATCTATCTATCTACATATCTATCTATCTATCTATCTATCTATCTATCTATCTATCTATCTATCTCTCTCTACGATGGACACATGTGCTGAGCTCGCTCGGTAAGTTTTTGTTTAAATTCATACGGAAATTGTAAACTGTAAACTTTCATTTTTGTATCATTTTGTAGAGGGACTGCCAGGTCAAATTTTGATCTGGTCGGTCTCTCAAAATATTCTGCGCCTTTGGGCGAAATAGTATTGTGAACATTTTATCTTTCGAAAAACTTCGAAAAACCCTATTTTGAGAAAAATGGCTGAAGCATCCTCACCATCAATCAAAGAAGGAAAGGGGAAGTTATACTCACAGCTTCCCCCTGCCACTGTCACAGCAGCAGATGCCAAAGGCAGAGGTCAGAGAGAGGAAGAATTGTCTTCACCTGTTGACCGACCACTAGATGTAGCCACAACTACACAAGAATTTGAAAACAACAACAACAACAACAACAACGACAACAACAGCAACAATAAAGACAGCAAAAACAACAACAACACAAACGTCACAAGTATCCACACACGAAACGAGAAAGACAACAACAACAACAAAGATGAAAACAACTCAAACGACGAGAAACAAAACAATACTAATATCCAAAACGAAAACAAAATATCTTTTGCACAAACGGCTAAATTATCAGTCGCTTATGTGCTGGAAGATATTTCAAAAGCAAAAGAAATGCTGGAAAAAGCCAAGAAATATGTGTCTTTTGGCGAAAACGGATCGTTTTCTATACATTCACCTCCGGAGCTAAAAAGACAGACGGAATTACGAACTGTCGTATTCCGAACAATTTTAAATAAAACAAAGAAACCAGCGCAACCATCTCAAGCAGAAACTCAGTTAGTCTTGAAAGACGCGATGAGAGACATCACTTTCATACAAAAGGATAAACTCTATGGGAGTTTATCCATATTGATGAAAGACGAATTGGCGGCAAAAAAATACTCTGTGTCGCCAATTCGGTCCACACACTACACCTTCTTCCCCACCTACATGGGTAAAAAAACCCAGAGGATATGGATAACCACCATCACCCCAAACATAAACTACTGGTGGTTACTAACCGGTTTCCTCAATTTAGACGAGGACAACCTCATCTCAATAGGGAAGGCATCCGGCGACGCGTTCAGTGGAACGAGCCTCGAAGTTCTGACCCAAATAAGGCCAGAACGCATCGCCCAAATCCCTGAGCGCGTCATGCTGGATGACCGTACCCACCTCAACATTATTGTGGAGGGTAGGCGTCCCTCCTGTTACCTCTGTGGCAATAGAGGTCACCTGAGGGCTGCCTGTCCCCAGCTCACACAGAAAAAAACACTGCTACCAACACCAACACCACCCCAACTACAACAACAAAAACAACCACAACAACAACAAAAACCAACAACCCCACCACCACCACCACCACAACAACAACAACAACAAACACGTGAAAAAATAACACAGAATACTGTCCCACCCAATCCCTCCCCACCCAAAACAAATACAAAAACACGCACACCGCAAACACTACCAGAAAACATACCCCTCCCACCCAACAAGGAAGACGAACCTCTTTCGTCGCAAGACGAAAAAGATCCCTTCCAACAAGTAAAAAGAAAGAAGAGGAGACGCACCACAGACACACATGTTAACTTTAACCCCCCCCAAGAGAACACAAACTACACACAAACCACCCCTCCCTGTCACACAACACTAACTGCTACACAAAAAAAAGACATTACAATACACATACATGAACACAGACAACAAAGAATTACGGAAAACAATTTCAGCAAACCCTTCGGTCCAAACCGAAGGGCCAAACTTTATAACTGCTGTGGGACTACCTCATTTGAAAATGATAAAAGTCCCAATGCACTTGTACAAAACACTGAAAATAAATTTCACGGAGGACGTGGGCCCCCCCTGCGCCAAACCAATCAACCGCGTCCTCCTAAAAAATTTCACCCCCCCACCTCACCCAGACACCCACTCAACGACAAACACCCCAACCCCACAACACACCGATGCCCCTTCACTTCCACAAACCACAACCCCACCCAACAACCCATCCCCAACCAGCATGGAAATTGAGCGGCCCGTTTCCCGGGACGCAGAGAGGTAAGTGCCTTTTCTCTTTACCACCAACATGGCTGTGCTAAGAGTAGGGTGTCTAAATGCGCGTGGCCTGGGCTCGTCTTGGAAGCAAGCAATGCTTCTAAATGACCTCAGGTCACAATCTATAAATGTGATGGTTATCTGCGAGGCCCGGATCAGCAGCATGCGACAGCTAGCCCCCACCTTTGACGACTTTGAGATGCACGCATCTCTCTGTCAGCCCGGAGGTGGGGGTGGGGTTGTCGTTCTGCTGCAAAAACATATGGGCCTTGCAACACAGATAGTTCACTTGGACCCAGGGGGTCGACTGGTGGTGCTGGACCTTGGCAGTGGTGAAGGTAGAGCCTTTAGGCTGATAGCCGCATATGCCCCTTTTGGGACAGAGCGGCCCGACTTTTTCCAGCGTCTGGAGTCTTTTCTAGGGACGTCCCGTTCCCTGCTTTTAGTGGGGGATTGGAATGGTATCCTGGATGCACGTTGGGACTATGCAGGGGCATGTCCCGATAGAGAGGGGTGCAACAGCCTCAAGGGGTTACTCGGCCGATTTGACCTGGCCGATAGATTTCGACTAGATTTTCCGACGGTGCCAACCTGGTCTTGGTCAAATCGCAGCGGATCATCTAGATCGTACCTAGATAGATTTTTAGTTAGAAATAAGGACAGGGACTTTTTAAGTTGTCCAGAAATGCTCATGGTTGGCTATTCAGACCACAAGTTGGTGACCTGCATGGTCAACCTTGATAGAACGCATAGACAGGGCCCCGGTTACTGGAAGCTCAACTTGTCCTTGCCGGCAAGTAGAGCCTACAGGAATCGGATTAGTACGTTAGTTAAGGAACGGTTGACTGGAGCGATCGTCAACAGCAGGTGGTGGGTATCTCTAAAGAGAGAGATTAGAGTAGTCTCGATTGAATTTAGTAAGGTTCTAGCTGCGGATAGGAATAGGAAGGAAAGGGAGCTAATAGATAGAGTAGAAGAGGCAATTAGAAGCGGCGACGTGGCCAGAGTGCTAGCGTCGAGAACGGCTTTGAGCCAGTTTTTCGACGCGAAGCACGAAGGCTGCGTTGTCCGAAGTAAAATACGTGCTCTAGGGAACGAGGGGGCCAAAGCTGTTAGCTGGGCCCGCGTGACAGAGGCCAACAGTGGAACTAAATCCACCATCCGGTCTTTGCGAGACCTGGATGGACGGGCGATTCTTGAGCCTAAGCAGATGTGTGAGGCCTTTCAAAGGCACTTTGCCCGACTGTTCGGGAGGGGCGGGGAGCCGGTTGGAAACGTGGACTTCGATCCATACCTCGACGGCCTGCCGCGCCTCTCGGACAGGGAGGCGAAGTCTTGCGAGGAGCCGATTTCGGCCGCTGAGATAGAGGACGTGCTGGGCCAATGCGGCAAACGCAAATCCCCGGGTCTCGATGGTCTTCCTTACGAATTATATCTAGCTATGCCGGACTTGTTCCCCGATCTCCTCGAGGCGGTCTACTGCAACTGGCAACAGAACGGGAGAATTCCCTGTACTGTGACCAAGGGCGTAGTCACGCTAGTGAGGAAGGACGAGAACAAGGGGGACGAAATAAGTAACTTCAGGCCCATAACTCTGCTAAATACAGAGTTACAGATTTTGGCCAAAGTGCTAGCAAAGAGGTTGGCGCTTGTCGTGGGCAACCTGGTGGGAGATGCGCAGACATGCGCTATCCCGTCCAGGTCCATCCATGACAACCTCCACCTCATGCGATACATCATAGAGAGGGTTGGGAACGAACCCGGCTTTGGTGGGGCTCTGATCAACTTGGATCAATCTAAGGCGTTCGATAGGGTCGACCATGGTTACCTGGATGCGGTGCTAGCGGCGGCAGGCTTCGGACCCGTTTTCAGGGGCTGGATCACTGCTATGCACAGCAGCCGCATCTGCTCTAGGGTCAAGGTGAACGGTTACCTCTCGGAGCCGTTCAAAATCGCGCGGTCCATCCGACAAGGGTGCCCTCTCTCCTCCCTTCTGTATGTGTTGACTCTCGAGCCACTACTGCGGAAGTTGGAGTTGTTGCAGGGCATCCCTTTGGAACCGGGATTGCGGAAAGCGGTGTCAGCCTACGCCGATGATGTGACAGTAATGGTGTCGACGGCCTCCGAAATCGAGGCGGTCGGCACCTTACTGGAGGAGTACGAAAAGTTCACAGGGGCTAAGCTGAACCGGGACAAGTCGATCGGTTTGCAACTCGGCACGTGGAGGGGCAGACCGATGCCTTCCGATGGCGTCGTCGGACGCTGGACGGAGGGCCCGGTGAAGTTGCTCGGGGTCTGGTTCGGACCGGACCTCCAGGTGGAGAAAAACTGGGCGGAGGTTACGAACAGGGTGTTTGCACTGACCCAGAAGTGGGCCAGTTGCAAACTATCCCTGAAAGGTCGGGCGGAGGTGGCGAACACTTATATAGCGTCCGTCATCTACTACCGCCTGACCGTAGTGCCCTGCCCAAGGGAAACCCTCACCAAGATGGAGCGCGCGCTCTTCCAATTCCTTTGGAAGGGGCGGGCTCCTATGGTGAGGAGATCCATCTGCTGTCAACACCCTTCGAAAGGAGGGCTGGGGATGCCGTGGCTAATGATGCGTAAACACGCATTAAGGCTACGGCACCTCTACGTATTCCTCACCGGACAACCGGTGTGGGCCCCGTTTGTGAGACGAACCTTTCCCAGACTCGTCTCACTCACCGAACTGCAATCCTGGGTCAAGCAGAGACCGAGAAAACTGGGCGCCTGGCACACTGAGTGTGCCCAGGCGCTCACCGCCCTCTGGCAGGCGGATCCGGTTATCAGTGGAGACTCCACCGCAACATTCTATAGAGGGCTGGTACGCAGCAGGTGCGACGACGCCCTCGGAGAAGCCCTAGACATGGAGGAGGACGAACTGGCCAGCCTGTTCGGTAGGACATTCAGCCCGGGACCTATGGACAACTTCCAGAAGTCCCTGGCCTGGCAGTGCTACCGAGGGGCTTTACCCGTTCGAGAAAGGCTCTACAGACACGGGCGCCCGGGTAGGGACCCCGCCAAAAAGATCTGTCCCAGATGCGTGTGCGACGAGGAAACCGTTGCACACGCATTGGTACACTGCTCGGGCGTAGCCGATCTGTGGGGCTATGTCGAACAACTGCTGTCAAGGGTGGGACCGATCCGGTTGACCACCGAGTCTATTGTAATGATCAAGCCGCCTCCCCCCTTCAAAGATGAAGCAGAGGCGGTGTTTCTGTGCGTAATAGCCATGGCGAAAGAGGTTGTATGGTGGACGCGTCTGAAAGGACTGAGGTCGGGCGCCTTTCTCTCTGGCCAACAACTGGTCCGTTTCTTCCGATATCATTTCGGAAGAAGGATCAGGATGGAGAGAGAGGTGCTGCACCCCAGTCGTTTTTATGAAAGGTGGGTGAAAGTGGCGAGAATGGCCCGTGTGAATGGGCCTTCTCTTTACATAAGCCTGTAGGTGGAAAAGAGGAAGGAACGAGGGAGCACCCCCTCTCTGTGCTCCTGAGGAAAAGGGTTGCACACTTTTTTCGGGGGTGTGTGCGACCCCCCCAAGGCGCCTCCTCTCTATTGAGGATTTTGTTAAAAATTTTATTTTTTGTTATATCTTATTTTATTTTTATATTTTGTTATTGCCTCCTCCTTATTGAGGACGCCTTTTTGTGTAAACTCCCCCCCTTTGTACTTGTCCCACTTTTGATGCCCTAGTGGCAAATAAAAGAAACTTATCTATCTATCTATCTACCTTTGTGTGATAGCTATGGCGAAAGAGGTTGTATGGTGGACAAGGTTGAAAGGGCTGAGGTCAGACACCTTTCTCTCCGGCCAACAACTGATTCTTTTTTTCAAATACCACTTTGGAAGAAGAATCAGGATGGAGAGAGAGGTGCTGTACCCCAGCAAGTTTTATGAAAGGTGGGTGAAAGTGGCGAGAATGGCCCGAGTGAATGGGCCTTCTCTCTATATCAGCCTGTAGGTTGAGGAAAAGGAGGAGGAGAGGAAAGGAGTACAAGCTCTTCGTACTCCTGGAGATGAGGGTTGCACATTTTTTTTCGGGGGTCTGTGTTACCCATATAAACTGTCTCCCTCTATTGGGGAAAATCGACTAACTTTTAAATTCCATCTGTGATAACATTTTACACGTTTTTATTGTATGTAAACTTCCCCCTTTGTATTTGTCCCCTTCTTTTGTGCCCCTGTGGCTAATAAAGAAATATATCTATCTATCTATCTATCTATCTATCTATCTACCTACCTACATATCTATCTATCTATCTACCTACATATCTATCTGTCCATTTGTCTGTCTATGTCAGTGTACCTCTGTGTGTACCTCTCTCACTCTGTGCCTGTGTGAGTGAGTGAGTGTGTGTGTCTGTATGTGTCCATGTATGTCTGTGTGTGAGTGTATGTCTGTGTGTATATGTAAGTCTGACTATGCTTGTATGTGTGTACCTGTCTCCAACTGATGTCTCAATATGCAGTTGACAGGTAAAAGGAATATATCAAGAAATAAAAAAAAAAGCATCTATCTCTCTCCTGCCTCCATTACTTCTTCTCATTATATGATATGTCAAGCCAGGGGAAGGTCTGTTGCTCTGATTTACTGACATAACAGCCACTTGTATTTAACCTGTATATCATTCCTCTACCCCACCCCATCTCTACCCACCACCACCCTGACTCATCACCCTCTCTTCCATCGTCTCTTGCCCCACCCCATCTCTCACCCACCACCACCCTGACTCTTATCTCCCTCTCTTCCATCGTCTCTTGCCTCTCACCATCCCTCCCGCAGCCCGACTCTCATCTCCCTCTCTCCCATCGTCTCTTGCCTCTCACCATCCCTCCCGCAGCCCGACTCTCATCGCCCTCTCTCCCATCGTCTCTTGCCTCTCACCATCTCTCCCGCAGCCCGACTCTCATCTCCCAGTCTTCTGCTGCTCACCATCTCTCGATCCCTGTCTCTCGACTCCCATTGTACCCCCAGCTCTCATCTTCTCCATGTCCCTCCCTGACTCTCCTCTTCCCAACTCTCGTCTCCTCCAAATCTCGTCACTACCCCCCCCAACAGTAACCCCCCCCCATCTCCCCTCTACTACGGCTGTCATTTATTCAATGATGCTCTTCTTCTTTTATGTTTATTGTCAGAACATTTTTATGTCAGCATTCAGGTCTTGTTGTATGTGTATGTGAGAGAGAGAGAGAGACACACACACAGATGCAGAGAGAGAAGGACATAGACGGAGAGAGAGAGAGAGAGAAGGACATAGATGGAGAGAGAGGGACAGTAAAGGAGAGAGAGAGAGAGAGATAAGGAGAGGGACAGACAGATGCAGAGAGAGAAGGATAAGGCAACAGTAAAAGAGAGAGAGAGAGAGAGAGAGAGAGAGAGAGAGAGAGAGAGAGAGTAAAGGAGAGAGGGAGAGAGAGAGAAGCATAGACAGGCAAATCTTAAACAGACAAAATGAAAGTGGAGAAGACAGCTTATTTTTGTATGTTTTGTTGTTGTTTGTGTTGAAGAATACTTCTTGCAATCAGTTGTACATTAACCAATATCTTCAGTGACAGAAGAGTCAGGGTGGTGGGGGTGAGAGATGGTGAGAGGCAAGAGATGATGGGAGAGAGGGAGATGAGAGTCAGGGTGGTGGGGGTGAGAGATGGTGAGAGGCAAGAGATGATGGGAGAGAGGTGAGAGTCAGGGTGGTGGGGGTGAGAGATGGTGAGAGGCAAGAGATGATGGGAGAGAGAGAGGTGAGAGTCAGGGTGGTGGGGGTGAGAGATGGTGAGAGGCAAGAGATGATGGGAGAGAGGGAGGTGAGAGTCAGGGTGGTGGGGGTGAGAGATGGTGAGAGGCAAGAGAGATGATGGGAGAGAGGGAGATGAGAGTCAAGGTGGTGGGGGTGAGAGATAGTGAGAGGCAAGAGATGATGGGAGAGAGGGAGGTGAGAGTCAGGGTGGTGGGGGTGAGAGATGGTGAGAGGCAAGAGAGATGATGGGAGAGAGGGAGATGAGAGTCAAGGTGGTGGGGGTGAGAGATAGTGAGAGGCAAGAGATGATGGGCGAGAGGGAGGTGAGAGTCAGGGTGGTGGGGGTGAGAGATGGTGAGAGGCAAGAGATAATGGGAGAGAGCAAGGTGAGAGTCAGGGTGGTGGGGGTGAGAGATGGTGAGAGGCAAGAGATGATGGGAGAGAGGGAGATGAGAGTCAGGGTGGTGGGGGTGAGAGATGGTGAGAGGCAAGAGATGATGGGAGAGAGGGAGATGAGAGTCAGGGTGGTGGGGGTGAGAGATGGTGAGAGGCAAGAGATGATGGGAGAGAGGGAGGTGAGAGTCAGGGTGGTGGGGGTGAGAGATGGTGAGAGGCAAGAGACGGAAAGAAATTAGACATAGTACTACTCATAAAACACATCCTCAAAAAGACCCCATTCTCTTCATGTCAGTGTGGCAAAGCTGATGTAAAAACATCGATGGTGGTGATGCAAGTGGGCTCTCAGCATAGTTTCCATCTGCCAAATTATACTCACATCTTATTGGAAAATTTGAGGTTACATTAGAAGAGACTTGTCCAAGGTTTGTTCATGGTGGGGCCAAACATGGAACTGTAATGTTTGTTAAGTGAATGTTCATAATGACTTGACTATAGTTTTATTTGTTTATTTGATTATTTTTGATTTTTCAGGTGGTGGTGGGTGGTGAGAAGGTAAGAGGGGGGGGATTGTTCATGTTTTGATATTAAAGATAGGTGGAAATAGGAAAATAAAAAAGGAATTTATAGAAAAATAAAATGTAAATAATCACTGGATAAGATTGGCCATCTTTGAGATAACAGAGTTGGGTGTGTTGTCATTAACTTTCTTGTCAGGTATTTCAAGGTGAGGAAAATATGGAGAGAGAGAGAGAGATAACATGAGAGAGTGAGAGATAAACTGAGAGAGAGAGAGAGATAAAGTAAGAACGTGAGAGAGAGGGAGATATAGAGTGAAAGATAAAGTGAGAAAGAGATAGAAAATGAGACATAGTTATAAAGTGAGAGAGAAAGAGAGGTAAAGCAAGAGAGATATATAAAGTGAGAAGATGGGAGGGAGAGAGATATAAAGCATGTGAGAGAGAGAGAGAGAGATAAAGCGTGTGTGTGAGAGAGAGAGAGAGAGAGAGATAAAGCATGTGAGAGAGAGAGAGATAAAGCGTGTGAGAGAGAGAGAGAGAGAGAGATAAAGCATGTGTGAGAGAAAGAGAGATAAAGCATGTGTGCGAGAGAGAGAGAGTGAGAGAGATAAAGCGTGTGTGTGTGAGAGAGAGATAAAGCGTGTGTGTGAGAGAGAGAGAGAGAGAGAGAGAGAGAGATAAAGCGTGTGTGTGTGAGAGAGAGATAAAGCGTGTGTGTGAGAGAGAGAGAGTGAGAGAGATAAAGCGTGTGTGTGAGAGAGAGAGTGAGAGAGAGATAAAGCGTGTGTGTGTGAGAGAGAGTGAGAGAGAGATAAAGCGTGTGTGTGTGAGAGAGAGATAAAGCGTGTGTGTGAGAGAGAGATAAAGCGTGTGTGTGTGAGAGAGAGATAAAGCGTGTGTGTGAGAGAGAGATAAAGCGTGTGTGTGTGAGAGAGAGTGAGAGAGAGATAAAGCGTGTGTGTGTGAGAGAGAGATAAAGCGTGTGTGTGAGAGAGAGATAAAGCGTGTGTGTGTGAGAGAGAGATAAAGCGTGTGTGTGAGAGAGAGAGAGAAAGAAAGAAGTGAGGAGTGGACATGTGAGAAAAAAATTATTTTAAAGAAATTTTGAAAAATATTTGAAAGGTTTTCTCCTCCATTTTTGTAGTTGTCAAAAACGGAGGAGAAATACAACAAAGAAAAATAATAAAACATTAAAACAACAAAAGTAAAAAATATAAAAAATATTTCAAAAAAATCTTCTTTTACTGGTATAATTTGAAAAAAAGAAACAAAAAAAAAAGACACAAAAGAAATGTGTTTCTTTCATAATTCTGTCTGTTTGTCCATTCATCTGTCTTCTGCTTTCTTCCAATTTCTTTGTAATATACAATCATAATAAAAAAAGATGTACCTACATATACATACACACATATATGCACACACACATGTATACACATGTACACATACATAAATGCATGCATGTACACACACACACATATATGCATGCTTACACATATACATATACACACATAACCATATGCACACAAACATGAATGATACAGACGCACACACACACACGTACCCTCCCCTTCATTTATTCCTTTCTGACTTTCTCTTTCCTCTCTCCCACCTCTCTCTCTCTCTCTCTCCATCCATCTGACACATACATTCATTCTCCCTCCTCTTTCACATACACACACTGACATACACATACACATACACTCACTGACATGCACACACACACACTTTCTGACACACACACACTAGCACACATAAACACACTCAGTGACACACACAGACACATACACACTCTGACACACATAAATACACACCCTGACACCTGGTGAGAGGGTATACCGCCAGTTATAAACATTGTCCAAGATATGTTGTATTGACATGACAGTGATATAACTACGGTATTACACTCACACACACACACACACACACACACACACACACACACACACACACACACACACACACATATACACACACAGATATACAGCACACATCATACACATGTGGAATGTTCTATGTATGTAACATATTTGTGTGTCATTATTTAATAATTATTTAATACATATTACAGGGCGGTGGATTGGCAGTATCGGTAGAGGGTCGGACGCCATGCTTTGCAGCATAGAGTTACGTCCCTTTATGATCTGAGTTCAAATCCCGCCGAGGTTAACTTTGCCTTTCATCCTTACGGGGTCGATAAAATAAAGTACCAGTAATGCGCTGGATAATTGCTGGCCTTGTGCCAAAAAGTAGAAACAATTATTTAATACATATTACAGGGCGGGGAATTGGCAGTATCGGTAGAGGGTCGAACGCCATGATTTGCAGCATAGAGTTACGTTCCTTTATGATCTGAGTTCAAATCCCGCCGAGGTTAACTTTGCCTTTCATCCTTACTGGGTTGATAAAATAAAGTACCAGTCACGCACTGGGGTTGATTTAATCGACTTTCCCCTCCCCCAAGTTACTGGTCTTGTGCCTATATAAGAAGCCATTATTTAATACATTCAAATCCCGCCGAGGTTAACTTTGCCTTTCATCCTTATGGGGTCGATAAAATAAAGTACCAGTAATGTACTGGATAATTGCTGGCCTTGTGCCAAAAGTAGAAACAATTATTTAATACATATTGTAATATTACATAACACCAACTATTTCCCTCCTCCCTCCCACCCCCACCATGTTCTCAGATTTAAATTCCATTGTTTTCCTATCTAATTGATGTTCCTTATTCTTCAGAAGAAAACATTAAAATAATAAAACCCCTCAAGATATATTATTACTTATTACTTTGTCCCTTTGTATTATTGTTCTGTATTTTCTCTATTCTCTATTCTATATATTCTATAGACCTTTATAACGTATTCTTTCAACTATTTGATATTACACCTTAATTTATTCCTAGATATCATATATATATATATCTATATTATATGTTTATATATATATATATGATATATATATATATATATATAGTCTACCCATTATTAAGCATCTATTTAAGATATTTTCCTCCTCTTTTCCTCCTCATCTTCCATTGTAAATTGACCAGCTTTTCCCAGAATTGTTATTGTTTTATGCAGAGCGGGAAAAATAATTCTTCAGTAAAAATAAATAAACTTCTTAAAGACTTCTAAAGAATTTATCATCATTTTATCTTTCCTTTTTGTTTCGTTGAAATAAAAATGTTTGTTGTTGATATTTCTGTTTGTCTGTTTGTCTATCTGTTTGTCTGTCTGTCTGTCTGTCTGTCTATCTGTTTGTCTGTCTGTCTGTATGTTTATTTGTTTGTTTGTGTTTGTGTTTTTCTGTGTGTGTGTGTGTGTGTGTTTTTTTTTGTATATTGACACTTTTGGATTTCCGGTATCATTCTTTTGGGGGATATATATATATATATATACGATATCTGTGACTCTCTCTCTCTATATATATGTGTACGATATATATATATATATATATATATATATATATATATATATATATATATATATATATATATACGATATCTGTGACTCTCTCTCTCTATATATATGTGTACGATATATATATATATATATATATATACGATATCTGTGACTCTCTCTCTATATATATGTGTACAATATATATATATATATATATATATATATATACGATATCTGTGTCTCTCTCTATATATATGTGTACGATATAAATATATATATATATATATATATATATATATATACGATATCTGTGACTCTCTCTCTCTATATATATGTGTACGATATAAATATATATATATATATACGATATCTGTGTCTCTCTATATATATATGTGTACGATATAAATATAAATATATATATATATATATATATATATATATATATATATATATAGTTCTCCTCTATAAACAATGGAGGATCTTAAAGCTCGGATTGTGTAAATCATTCATATTTTTCAGAACAATGATTTAATAAATTAGTTCTTTGTGGTATTAATAAAATCTCTTTCATTGTGTGTATGTGTGTAGTATGTGTGTGTAGTGTGAGTGAGTGTTTGGTGTGTGTGTAGTGTGTGTGTAGTGTGAGTGAGTGTTTGATGTGTGTGTAGTGTGTGTGTAGTGTGAGTGAGTGTTTGGTGTGTGTGTGTGTAGTGTGAGTGAGTGTTTGGTGTGTGTGTGTAGTGTGAGTGAGTGTTTGGTGTGAGTAAGTGTTTGGTGTGTGTGTAGTGTGAGTGAGTGTTTGGTGCGTGTGTGTGTGTAGTGTGTAGTGTGAGTGTTTGGTGTATATGTGTGTAGTGTGTGTTTGGTGTGTGTGGAGTGTGTGTGTAGTGTGAGTGAGTGTTTGGTGTGTTTGGTGTGTGTGTAGTGTGAGTGAGTGTTTGGTGTGTGTGTGTAGTGTGAGTGAGTGTTTGGTGTGTGTGTGTAGTGTGAGTGAGTGTTTGGTGTGTATGTGAGTGTGTGCATGTGGGTGTGTGTAGTGTGAGTGTTTGGTGTGTATGTGGGTGTGTGTAGTGTGAGTGTTTGGTGTGGATGTGTGTGTAGTGTGGCATTGTATGTGGTGTCGTGTGTGGTGTTGTGTGTGTGTAGATGAGGTGTAGGTGGGGATTGGTGTGTGGGGGAGGGCGGTGTAGGTGTATATATGAAGGGGTGGAGTGTAGGGGACATTGTCTTGTTCGATAATTAGTTTTGTCAAAAGTATTTTCTATAAATCTGTTATTTCTGTCAAGTATTAAGGAGGGGCCGGGGATCTTATGAATGGATATTTACTGTCATTATTTCTTACTCTCTCTCTCTCTGTCCTCTCTCTCTCTGTTCCTGAGGACGGTGGATTGTCAGTGTCGATAGAGCGTCGGACAATATGCACAGTTACGACCCTTTATGATCTGAGTTCAAATCCCGCTGGGGTTAGCTTTACCTTTCATCCTTACAGGGTCGATAAAATAAAGTACCAGTAATGTATTGGGGTTAATGGACTTTCCCCTCTCCCCCCAAAAATTGCTGGCCTTGTGCCTAAAGTAGAAACCATTATTATTATTAAGGAGGAAGTTATAGTTCACTTGAAGCATTGTGTAATGAGGTATAAACGTTTGTATATGTATAATAAAGCCAAAACAATGCAGGTATGGACATAGAATAAAGAATGCAAATGCAAAAGATATTGTTGACAGTCTTTTACCTTAGATTTATTTAAATGTCCTTAATTTTCAAGATAATATCTCTTCTTCGGAGGGAAGTAAAGCGGTTAAACCAGTGTTCTAAATAGCTTGCCAAGTCATGCTGGCAGGAAATGGTATAGAGTATCTGTTCTATCTCTAATATCAAATTATTATTTGTGGTCTTTTTCTTTCTTCTTCCTTCAGTTTTGTTTCCATTTCTTGCCGAATGTCTTCTCGACATTATTATTATTATTATTGTTCTTTGAGTCTCAGTCATTGATGTTAGTTAACTGGAAAGTTTGTTGAAATGAATATCAAGCCACTACCTGCAGCCTCAGATATTCAGGACGTATCGGAGGGTTCTTGCTGTTCCCAGCAAGCATGCCCTTTGAAGCGTTTCAAAAAGCGTGGCGGGGCCAATTTTCTTTAACCATTCCTGGAAACTTTTTGAGATAGTACCTAGTGCGCCTATGACAATCGGGACCACTTTCATTTCATGGCAGTTCCAAATCCTTTTTACCTACCACTTTAAGTCCTGGTATCGGTTAATTTTCTCCCTCTCCTTCTCTTGCACTCTCGTGTCAAATGGGCAGGCCACATCCACAATCAGGCACGATCTTTTTTCCTTGTCCAAAACCACCAGGTCAGGTCTATTGTGTTCCAGTTTCTTGTCCGTCTGTATCCTAAAATCCCACAACACCTTCACCTGATCGTTTTCTATCACCGACTCTGGCTTATGCTCATACGACTTCTCAGAATGTGGTAAATTATTATTATTATTATTATTATTATTATTATTATTATATTGTTTATTTAATTATTTATTTAATTATATATTTATTTATTACATTTTAAATCAGTACTTGAAAGAATTCTCTAAACATATCTCAAGACCCCCCCTCCACTCACCACCACTACCCCTCGCCCCCCTCGTCCCCTTCTGTTATATGAAATCAAACCTGCACTCATTAACCCGACTGCATTTCCGAAGATGTCTAGCACTTGTAATAAAGACACTACATCAAAGCCACACATTATTTTTAGGACAACAGCGACAGAACCACTATTCTTTTAAAAAAAAACACAAAACATTTTAATTATATGAAGTGTAAAACTGCCCCCCAGCCTTCCATGACTCCCATGACTCCCATCACACATCTGGTGCATTAAAAACAGAAAGGTAAAATATATATATGTATGTATATAAAATTAAAATTAAATGAAAATAAAAAAATAGACCGTTTCTGAAATAAATCATGCAGTGCCCCATCATGGCCTCATCCTATTGGCTGGAATGCATAATAGAGTAGTAATAGACATTGTATATGTGTAATATAACACATATTTGACAAAGAATATATATATATATATATATATATCTATATATTTATATATATTTATATATATATATTTATATATGTATTTATATATATATATATATTTATATATATATTTATATATATATATATTTATATATATATTTATATATTTATATATATATTTATATATATATATATATATATATATATTTATATATATATTTATATATTTATATATATTTATATATATATATATATATATTTATATATATATTTATATATATATATATTTATATATATATTTATATATATATATATATTTATATATATACATATATATATATATATATTTATATATATACATATATATATATATATTTATATATATACATATATATATATATTTATATATATATATATATTTATATATATATATATATTTATATATATATATATATTTATATATATATATATATTTATATATATACATATATTTATATATATACATATATTTATATATATACATATATTTATATATATACATATATTTATATATATATATTTATATATATATATATTTAGATATATATATATATTTATATATATATATATTTATATATATATTTATGGAGGCACATGGCTTACTGGTTAGAGCAAGTGAAGCAAGACACTTTATTTCATGTTGCTCCAGTTTATTCAGCTGTAGAAATGAGATGATAGGGACTGGGGTCCAAATCATTCCACTGCAAAGTGGTCGTGTAGGTGCCACGGCAAAAAAGCACCCAGCACTCACTGTAAATGAGGTTGGTGTTAGGAAGGGCATCCAGCTGTAGAAATCGAGCCAGAATCAGTTTCCGTCCCACCCTTGCAAGCAGGGGGTAAGCGGACGTAAAATGAAATGATGAAATGATGATGATGATATATTTATATATATATATATATTTATATATATATATATATATATATATATATATATATATATTTATATATACGAGCAGGGAAGAGCGGACGTAAAATGATGATGATGATGATATATATATATATTTGTATATATATATATATAAATATATATATATATATCATCATCATCATTTGAATTTAAATAAAAATAAGACAGTAATATGATAATAATAAAAATTGCTTCAAAGACTCTAGCAGAATAAATATATAGTGAAAACGGAAAATAAGAATAACACTTTTCTAAAGAATTGGTTCTTTTCATTAAATAAAATCTTCATAACAAGTTATTTCAATAATAAGAGAAGCAAAGAAACAGAAAAGAAAGGGAGAAAGGGTGAGAGGGGGGGGGGGACAAGTGAGGGGAATGGAAATAAGCCAGATAGAAAGAAAGAGAGAAGGAGAGTGAAATGAAAAGAAGAAAGAAAGAGGGGATGTGGGAAAGCTGATGCAATC
>OZ024749.1:56292863-56305363 GCA_964016885.1 Eledone cirrhosa | reverse complement strand
TATCTGCTGCTTCACAACACTGTAGCTATCTGCTACTTCACAACACTGTAGCTATCTGTTCAATCCTATTTACTGTTCAACATTTTCGCCAGATGTATTCGACAATAGTTTAATCAGATCAACTCAGAATATTTTGTGATTTAGACTTTTAGATTTAAAGTTGAGATTTTAACCCTTTATCATTTCAACTGGCCGTATCCAACCAGAGTTCTCCCACCTCTTTCTGTTCAAACTAGCTGTATCCGGCCACTTATACTGATGTTAAGGTATTGTTCTCAAAATAAATAATATCAAAATTTCATAGATTCAATATTATCTGAGATAATTATGTGAGGTAAAGCCTTTACCATGAAAATATAATAGTAAATACAATAGTATATATAGAGTAATGAAATTACTAAAGGGTTAAACCAAAAGTTTAAAAGATTGTCATCTAAAACAGTTATGAACTCTATTATAACATTCTGTTTAGTGGTTGTTGTAATTCTACTTCTTATTATTTTTGTAAAGAGTGTTGTATGGCTTATAAAATAGGGTGAAGACCCTTAAGGGCGGGAAAACAAGTTGCGATTGGCTGCTACATCTTCATCCTATTTTATAACATCTCCACACATGACACTGCCATTTACATTAACTTCATCCCCCCGGCACTTTGTAAAAGTCCGAGAGATCAGCTACATATAAGCAATTATTATTATATTTATTTGTAATGCTTTTGTTGTGTCAGATGTTATGCCGACACTGTCCCAAAGAGCCATCGTCAATGGCCAAAGGTCCTTTGGGTTATTTTTTCTCCTTCAGGGCTTGCACAGTTGATTGCCATCTGACATTCAAAAGTGTGATTAATATATATATATATATACATATATATATATATATTATATATATATATATATATATATATATATATATATATATATATATACATATATATATATGTATATGTGTATGTATATATATATATATATATATATATATATAATATATATATATATATAAATATAAATATATATATATATATATATATAAATATAAATATATATATATATATGTAGCATGAACTCAGTGGTCCAGAATGGCCACAACATGATGCTTGAAAACAACAAAAGAATAAAAGAGTTTTAATATATATAAATATATATGTATATATATATATATTATATATATATATATATATTATATACCTATATATATATATATACCTATATATATATATATATATATATATATATATATATATATATATATATATATATATAGTCACACACACATACACACATACACACACACATATATATATATATATATATATATATATATATAGACATACACACACAGAGTTGGAACTATTTCTCTTTCTTTCCTCTTCCTATTTCCATCTTTGTTCTTCCCTCCTTTCCTTTTACCCCCCTTCTCTACTCCCCCTACTTCTCACTCCTCTCCATCACTCTTACATCCTTTTTACACGCAACTATTTCAATATCCAAATTCTAGTACTTACTTATTTCCCCTTTTTGCCTCTTTTATTCCCCTCTCCACCCCTCCCTCCTCTCCACCACCACCACCAACACCAACAACAACAACTCCATGAATCTATAAAAGCTGTTTGTCTCATTATTGACTCATCATGGCAGCCGGCTACTGTGTTATTGTGACCAGATTTTGTGCTCTACTCTAATAATTTTGTTATTATCTGCTAAAATTAAATATGGTGTGTTGTGTTTTGTGTGTTGTGTTTTGTGTTTTGTGTTTTGTGTTTTTGTGTTTTGTTTTTGTGTTCTGTTTTTGTGTTTTTTTCTTTATCACTGAAAGCAAAGGATATTTAATAACAGTCTTATGGAAAAATGAAACCCCCGAAACAAAACACAAGATGAAAACATAAAAAGATCTTTATTGATCTCCTAACACCAACTATATTATTAAATGCTTCTATTACTTAGATTTAATAACTCTACTATATACTCTGAATAATACTTAGCTGAGAGATTTTATACAAGCCAGTCAAAACTACCTTCATTTTTCATTGCTCCAGTGAATAGCGAGACAGTGCAACACAGTGGAAACCATGAGAGAACTGTACTGGTAAAGTTTTACTGTGCACTTCCTATTGGCAACAGTTCAACCAGCAAACAAGGGAGTCTACACCAATGAGGGAGTTGATATATGTATATATATATAATAATAATATCATCATCATCATCATTTTACGTCAACTTTTCCCTGCTTATAATGAAATTGTGTACAGTGCTCAGGTGCACTACAACTCATCAAAGGTGCATGTATAGTAGATAGAATAATATACAAATGTCAGGGAAGTGAATAGTGTATGAGTCATGATATATACACGTGTGAGTGTGTATGGAGGGGGAATATTAGGTGTAGTGTTGGCAAATCTCAGGAAGCATGGAGGTTTTAAAGGATGCAGTGTCTCGACAGCTAACAACTGATGCAAGTAGTTTGTTCCATGGAGGTTTTAAAGGATGCAGTGTCCTGACAGCTAACAACTGATGCAGGTAGTTTGTTCCATGGAGGTTTTAAAGGATGCAGTGTCCTGACAGCTAACAACTGATGCAGGTAGTTTGTTCCATGGAGGTTTTAAAGGATGCAGTGTCCTGACAGCTAACAACTGATGCAGGTAGTTTGTTCCATGGAGGTTTTAAAGGATGCAGTGTCCTGACAGCTAACAACTGATGCAGGTAGTTTGTTCCATGGAGGTTTTAAAGGATGCAGTGTCCTGACAGCTAACAACTGATGCAAGTAGTTTGTTCCATGGAGGTTTTAAAGGATGCAGTGTCCTGACAGCTAACAACTGATGCAGGTAGTTTGTTCCATGGAGGTTTTAAAGGATGCAGTGTCCTGACAGCTAATAACTGATGCAAGTAGTTTGTTCCATGCTTCAGCAACTCTGGGCATGAAAAAATGTTTCAAAAAGTCATGGGAGCTGTGCTGTGCTTATATATATATATATGTGTATGTATTATAAAGAGTGAGGTCTTGACGGCTGAGTCCTGGCGTTTTCAATAGATAGTTCTGGAACTTGTTGTTGAAACGGCAAAAGCTCAACGATTGGCACCTGGCTCTTTATGATATAGCCATACTCTACTACACCAAGTATTGAGTATTCTGTTGAGTATTGATCTAACTAGTTTTAAACTGGTTCTGTCCTGATATATATATAGTTGCTTAATCTGGTGGAATTAGCAGCTAAATCTCCTTCAAATCATGCTCTACCATTTAAAAAAAAATGGAAATACATACACATGGATAATATTGATTTTAATCAGGTACCATGTAACCCAGTATAACCTGCTTCATAGTCGAGTGGTCGATGACTAAACTGGCAACCTCACCAGAGCAAGTCAGAGTCAGGTAAGGCTTCAGCCTGCTACTGGTTACATGTAACCTAGTATAACCTGCTTCATAGTTGGGTGGTTGGCAACTAAACCAGCTAAAGCACGGGGTCATTTTAATTGACTTTCTGTTCCCCCCAAATTGTTTGCCTTGTACCTAAATTAGAAACCATTATTAATTAGTTCATTAGTTCATTAGTTCATTAGTCCATTATTAATTAGTTCATTAGTTCATTAGTTCAAGGGCGGTGGATTGGCAGTATCGGTAGAGGGTCGGACGCCATGCTTTGACGTATAGAGTTACGGCACTTGCCATTCTGAGTTCAAATCCCGCCGAGGTTAACTTTGCCTTTCATCCTTACGGGGTCGATAAAATAAAGTACCAGTAATGCACTGGGTAATTGCTGGCCTTGTGCCAAAAGTAGAAACAATTATTAATTAGTTCATTATTAAGATGGTATTTGTAATATAACTTAGCAAAAGTAAAATTATGTTTGAGGATTTTAACATAAATAGAAACCCTTTAAAATTGGTGATGGTTTTGTTTCATAAAAGCTGAGGCAGTTTTGGACTGGTTAGTATTAAAAGTGTTAAAATACTTACAATAACACTAAAATGTGTGGTTATTATACAGAAATATATTGTATATGGGTTTATATACACATTTATCTCTCTCTCTCTCTTTATATATCTCTCTCTCTATATATATATTGATGATGATGATATATATATATATATATAGATAGGAAAAAGTATGACCCCGACGGCAGAGCTCAAGCCGTTTCGACGGCTATTTCAGAAATAGCCGTCGAAACGGCTTGAGCTCTGTCGTCGGGGTCATACTTTTTCCTATTACCCACTCTACTACCCTAAGTATTGAGTACTATGGTGCGTTATGGTCCATCTGGTTCCTTACCACAATTCCTTTGTTATAAAGATAGATAGATGTGTGTGTGTTTTCATGTTTCTCTCAGTGGTTTATATATACAACATTATGCTGGTTATATTGTCTTTTGGAATTACTAGATTTCTTTTAATTTTTTTTACCTTTTGTCTCAAATTCGAATTAATATCATGTAATAGTTTTATTTCAGATTATTATTATTATCATTATTGTTTTTATTATTATTGCTGTTGTTGTTATCGTCGCAATGAAATTAAATTTATTTTGTCATTTATGTTTTATAATAAGTTTTGATTTATCAATAATAAACATAAAATCCCCTGAAGTTATAAAATGTTATGTCAATACTCACGTACTCACACGTACACACACCCACTCACATGCACACACATACACACGCACTCACTTGCACACACACACACACGCACTCACATGCACACACACACATACACATGCATACACTTACACATATACACATAGAAATACACAGACATCTGAAGTTTAGAATATGGTCAGTATATGCAAGTTTTGATAAATCCGTTCACAAGTAAACAAGCTTTATTAAAATATCTTTTAAATTACTGGAAGTCTAAAATGAAAATACGTTGAATAATAATAATAATAATAATAATAATAATAGTAATGATAATAATATCATTACATATAGCAGAATCTCTCTCAGACACGTATAGACACTCACAAATACATACACATACATATATATGTATATATATTCTAACACACACCTATACATATACACACGCAGACATATGATATATCATGCTCTTGGATATATAGACTCTTGCATATACATACGCATATACATATGCATTCTTATGCACAGATACATCAGATTCATATACGCACACAGAGATAAACATAGACACGCACAGAGATATACATATACACACACAGATATATATATATATACACACAAACAGATATACATATACACAGATATATATATACACATACACAGATACATACACACAGAGATATGTATACACACACAAACATAAAATTTCATGAAATATATTTCACATGTTGAAATAAGTTTCTGTAATTTTCTCAGATTTCTTTAAATATATTTTTGATTTTCTTTATTGCCGAATGTTTTCCAAGTTTTCTAATCCTAGAATTATTCCTGCAAGTGGGAAACTGAAAACTATTGTAAATCTTCAATGATGGATTCTGGTTTAGGTACAAGACCAACAATTGTTTTTAAGGGAGGAGGAGAAAGTTGATTAAATCAACCCCAGTGCATTACTGGTACTTTATTTTATCGATCCCATAAGGATGAAAGGTAAAGCATGTTGTCTGATGCTCTACTGATTCTACCAATTACTAGAAGTCTAATAATATAATTGTTTCTACTTTAGGCACAAGGCCAGCAATTACCCAGTACATTACTGGTACTTTATTTTATCGACCCCGTAAGGATGAAAGGCAAAGTTAACCTCGGCGGGATTTGAACTCAGACTGTAAAGGGACGTAACTATGCTAGAAAGCATGGCGTCCGACCCTCTACCGATACTGCCAATCCACCGCCAGTCTAATAATATAATGTTCTTAAGTAGTGGAATATAATTGTTTTGGCACAAGGCCAGCAATTACCCCAGTGTATTACTTGTGCTTTATTTTACTGACCCTGTAAGGATGGAAGGCAAAGTTAACCTCGACATGATTTGAACTCAGAACGTAAAGGGCCGTAACTCTATGCTGCAAAGCATGTTATCCGATGCTCTACCGATTCTGCCAATCTACTGCCCCTTAAGTAATGGAATATAATGGTTTCTAATTTAGGTACAAGGCCAACAATTTGGTGGAGGTGGGTAGAGAGGAGAAAGTTGATTAAATTGACCCCAGTGCATTACTGGTACTTTATTTTATTTTATTGATCCTGTACGGATGAAAGGTAAAGCATGTTATCCAATGCTCTACCAATTATGCCAATCCACTGCCCCTTAAGTAATGGAATATAATAGTTTTTGATATAGGTACAAGGCCAACAATTTAGGTTTCATGTTTATTTTGCTTATTACTCTCATTTCTTTCCTGTTCTCTGTTTTTTCTCTCTGTAGATTGAAGTGGACTGGAAGAAGGTGCAAGCTAAAGTATCAATGGAGTATCAACAGGAGAAAGAAAGACCACCACCTGCAGCAACAAATGTTCGAATGAAATAGTATTAGACAACACCTTTTACTGTGCCATACTGGAAACATATTACCTTGACTGGGTCATTACATTTCTGTTGTATGAACTCATTCATGGGGAATTGTTGTATGTCATTCATTTACTCACACAGTCAATCTTTTTCCCACCTACTCCCCACCTCTCTCTCACTGTCTCTCTCTCACACCCAGTCGCTCTCACCCCCTGTCTGTCTCACTATCTCTCTCTCACTAACTCTCTCTCACTAACTCTCTCTCACTATCTCTCAGTCTCTCTCTGACTCACGCACATATATACTTTCATGGTAAAGTGTGTATTGGAATGCTTGAGTTAATAAACCAAGACATCATAATGAACCCTTTTGATAGCATCCTGCATCTCTCTCTCTCTCTCTCCTTAGCAATCCTTGGAATCTGAGAGACATTTCTTTTTGTTTATGTTTGTCACTTAGGAAATTATTAACACTTTTGATACCAGCTACCAGCCTACCTGAAACAGTCGTGATTTTATGATACACAACTGCTCATTTTAAAAGGCTTTACTCTGGCCCTAAGTGTAAGCACAAGATTTTACAGAATCTCATCTACAAAAATTGACAATATGTATCATTGGTTTTGTTAGCATTTTCTCTTTTTATCCATTTGTTTGGTAAATTAAATCTTTACCATTTACATTACTCTATATATACTATTGTATTTTCATGGTAAAGTCTTTACCTCACATAATTATCTCACATAATATTGAATCTATGAGATTTTGATGTTATTTATTTTGAGAACAATACCTTAACATCACTATGAGTGGCCGGTTATAGCTGGTTTGAACAGAAAGCGGTGAGAGAATTCTGGCTAGATACGGCTGGTTTAAAGGCGGTCTAGGTATTCTCCCAGAGAACCAAACATTCTGTTTCATTGTATCATATTATCCAATGGACTTTCTTATATTTTATCATAAAATGTTACCTGTTAATTTCTTTCATAACTGAAAACCAATTATAAATAAATTATTAAAAAAAAATGATATAATAATTGTTTCTTCTTGTTTCTACTTTTGGCACAAGGCCAGAAATTATCCCAGTGGTACTTTATTTTATCGACCCTGTAATGATGAAAGGCCAAGTTAACCTTGGCGGATTTGAACTCAGAACGTTCAAGGGGCGTAACTCTATGCTGGAAAGCATGGCATCTGACCATCTACCGATACTGCCAATTCATATAAAAATAAAATAAAAATATTAACAAAAAAAAAAAATATAATAAAAACAATTATTTCAACAATTATTCTGAGTTTTATCATTTGTCTGTCTGTCTGTCTGTCTGTCTGTTGAGCCACAAATTAACCCAGATTTTATACACTGATCTCTGGAACAGACATTATGGAGAGATACTTGGAAAGAGGCTAACAAAACATCCAATGATTGTCACATGGAAAGAAGACTTTAAACTGGACGATGATGATGAGTGATGATGATGACGACGATGATGATGATGATGAGTGATGATGATGGTTGTGACATGTAAAGGTGAATGGTGATGACTAAGGGCAATGGACTGTCTAAGTAGTTAGAGTGTCTGTCAGACAAATACCATTACAACACAATCTGAGTTCAAACCCCATCAAGGTCAACTTTAAATTTCATCTTTCCAGGGTCGATAAAATAGCTGTATAAAATATATGCGCAGCGGTCAACAGGTTAAACCAAACAGGTTTGTATGACAGAACCAGGCGTTGCTTGGTAACCAAAAGGGTAAAATACTGATGATTGGGCCCTAAATGTCTTAGACACTGTTGCCCTAATCTAGACTTATTGATTGGGGAAGACAAGACATGTAACAAAGATGAGAGAAAACTTTTATAAAAGTTAGCTGAAAGTCTTATGTCAGATATATTTCACACCTCTGGCCCTGAGCGTTATGTATATATATATATATGTGTAGGTTTATATGTGTATGTGTGTGTCTCTGTGTATATGCATGTGAGTGTATATGTATATATATATGTGTGTGCATGTGTTTATATATATATATATATGCTCGAACACAAGTTTGCAGCCATATATATATTAATGCATAGGTATATGTACATGTGTATATATATATATATGCCCCGAAGCCCTCCCACTGCAAAGTGGTCGTGGAGGTGCCACGGCAAAAAAAGCACCCAGCCCACACTGTAAAGTGGACGTGTAGGCGCCACAGAAAAAAGCACCCAGCACTCACTGTAAATGAGGTTGGTGTTAGGAAGGGCATCCAGCTGTAGAAATCAAGCCAGAATCAGTTCCCGTATGAGCAAGGCATAGTCAGCCGACCGGACACTGCCCACAACAGGACAACCCGTCTAACCCATGCTAGCGTGGAAGAACGGACGTAAAACGGTGATGATATATATATATGTATATAAATGCATATATATATTCATATATTTCATTTTACAAAGACAAAGAGATGGTAGATTTGTTGGTGGATGACATAGCCTCATATCTGTTCTTGTTATTTGAAATACCTTGAAGGAAGTTATCTTGTCTCTCTGTCTATCTGTCTGTGTGTTGATGTATGTATGTGTGTGTGTGTGTGTGTGTGTATTGATGTATGTGTGTGTGTGTGTGTGTGTGTTGTATGTTCGTGTATGGATGTACATCTATCTATCTATCCGTCTGCCTGTCTCTAAGTATGTATATATGTATATATGTATGTATATCAGTGCTGGAGGATGGATGACATTCCCCACCTCAGCATCAGCCCCCCCCCCCCCATAATTCAACAGTAAACAGCTGGAATGTACAGAGAAATTAATTACAATATAATAATAACAATATATATATATAAATAAAATACATACATATATATATATAGATATATAATATATACATATACATACATACATATATATATATATAAGTACATATATATATATACAATCAACAAAATAATATAAAACAAATATTTAAAATTAATGAAGAATTCCTCTGCTATGCTTGTGGAGAAGATATCACCCGCCTGTTGCCTTTAGAATTTTTATTTAATTATTTATTTCTTCATTTATATTTGTTCCTCCCTCAGTAGGGTGTCTGAGTGTCTCCTGTGTATTTGCTGCTGTACTACACTCCCTCAGTAGGGTGTCTGAGTGTCTCCTGTGTATTTGCTGCTGTACTACACTCCCTCAGTAGGGTGTCTGAGTGTCTCCTGTGTATTTGCTGCTGTACTACACTCCCTCAGTAGGGTGTCTGAGTGTCTCCTGTGTATTTGCTGCTGTACTACACTCCCTCAGTAGGGTGTCTGAGTGTCTCCTGTATATTTGCTGCTGTACTACACTCCCTCGGTAGGGTGTCTGAGTGTCTCCTGTGTATTTGCTGCTGTACTACACTCCCTCGGTAGGGTGTCTGAGTGTCTCCTGTGTATTTGCTGCTGTACTACACTCCCTCGGTAGGGTGTCTGAGTGTCTCCTGTGTATTTGCTGCTGTACTACACTCCCTCGGTAGGGTGTCTGAGTGTCTCCTGTGTATTTGCTGCTGTACTACACTCCCTCGGTAGGGTGTCTGAGTGTCTCCTGTGTATTTGCTGCTGTACTACACTCCCTCGGTAGGGTGTCTGAGTGTCTCCTGTGTATTTGCTGCTGTACTACACTCCCTCGGTAGGGTGTCTGAGTGTCTCCTGTGTATTTGCTGCTGTACTACACTCCCTCGGTAGGGTGGCTGAGTGTCTCCTGTGTATTTGCTGCTGTACTACACTCCCTCGGTAGGGTGTCTGAGTGTCTCCTGTGTATTTGCTGCTGTACTACACTCCCTCGGTAGGGTGTCTGAGTGTCTCCTGTGTATTTGCTGCTGTACTACACTCCCTCGGTAGGGTGTCTGAGTGTCTCCTGTGTATTTGCTGCTGTACTACACTCCCTCGGTAGGGTGTCTGAGTGTCTCCTGTGTATTTGCTGCTGTACTACACTCCCTCAGTAGGGTGTCTGAGTGTCTCCTGTGTATTTGCTGCTGTACTACACTCCCTCAGTAGGGTGTCTGAGTGTCTCCTGTGTATTTGCTGCTGTACTACACTCCCTCAGTAGGGTGTCTGAGTGTCTCCTGTGTATTTGCTGCTGTACTACACTCCCTCAGTAGGGTGTCTGAGTGTCTCCTGTGTATTTGCTGCTGTACTACACTCCCTCAGTAGGGTGTCTGAGTGTCTCCTGTGTATTTGCTGCTGTACTACACTCCCTCAGTAGGGTGTCTGAGTGTCTCCTGTGTATTTGCTGCTGTACTACACTCCCTCAGTAGGGTGTCTGAGTGTCTCCTGTGTATTTGCTGCTGTACTACACTCCCTCAGTAGGGTGTCTGAGTGTCTCCTGTGTATTTGCTGCTGTACTACACTCCCTCGGTAGGGTGTCTGAGTGTCTCCTGTGTATTTGCTGCTGTACTACACTCCCTCAGTAGGGTGTCTGAGTGTCTCCTGTGTATTTGCTGCTGTACTACACTCCCTCAGTAGGGTGTCTGAGTGTCTCCTGTGTATTTGCTGCTGTACTACAATGATGATAATGACGTCTACATATCTCCAATGAGATTTCAACTTTTCTCAATTAGCTTGTTCTTTTTAGTTTCCCCTGGGGATATTTTAACTTATTTCCTCTTTTCTCACTTGGATCACTTATCTCCCCACCCACCTTTTTTGTTATATCTTCTTCTATCTCCCTCTGTCAACATACAACTATTATATATATATATATATATATGTGTGTGTGTGTGTTTATATATATATATATATGTGTGTGTAGGTTTTTATATATATATATGTATATATATATATATATACATATACACACATATATATATATATACACACACATATATATATATATATAGACACATACTGTGTCTATATATATATATATATATATATATAGAGAGAGAGAGAGAGAGAGCGACTGAGACAGAGATAGAATGTGTGTTTTAGGTGTGGAGTATGTATATATATATATATATGCGTGTGTGTGTGTGTGTGTGTGTAAATTGATTCCCAAATCTCCCAAATCCAGGGCCTCCCTACTCCTGTTGGAGGAACACCTCTCTGGTTGACCTCCACTCTTTTCTATCTCTGGTCATATTGAGCCAGGTGGGGCTGAGGTATCTGGTCAGAACATTGTACCATCTTTCTGACCTTAGCTCACTCTCTATTTCTTCTCCACCACCTCTGTGACCGATTGCTGACCCATAGCTGTCCACTCTGTCCCTCTAATAGTCCACTGATTATTCAATATAAATAAATATTGACAAAACCCAAATTCCTATTACTGTGTTCTAATATATAACTATAATTATGTGAAGGCGCATGGCTTAGTGGTTAGAGGATTGGGCTTGCAATCGAAAGGTTGTGAGTTCAATTCTCAGACCGGGTGATGTGTTGTTTCCTTGAACAAGACACTTTATTTCACGTTGCTCCAGTTTACTCAGCTGTAAAAATGAGATGATAGGGACTGGGGTCCCTATCATTAAATCACCCAAGACTCCTCCAACGAGATATACCTTGGAGGAGGCCAGCTAAAACTGCATAGGTGTGAGCTGTCACACACACACAACATATAGCAATATGTCAGAGTCATTAGAATGTTAAATAGAATCATCATCATCGTCGTTTAACGTCTATCTTCCAAGCTAGCATGGGTTAGATGGGTTTGTCCTATTTAGAGGCAAGTTGGGTTTGGTGCCCGTATCTCGCTTATGTAGGACTGTTTCTGGCTGGTTTTCTATGGCTGAATGGTTTGCAGTATTTGATCCAGCTTTCTGCATTCTCGAAGTTCAAATCCCGCCGAGGTCAACTTTACCTTCTATCATTTCTTGGTCGATACAGATATACCAGTCCAGTCATTGGTCAATTTTTAAATCTATATATCTTCCTCATTTCCTCTCCCTCACACACACACACACACACTCTCTCTTTCTCTGGAAGAAATCGGCTGTGTTCAAACCTAGAGAGAGGATGGGCTGTACCAGGTTTAAATTGCCCAAGATTTGAGCTAGACATTGCAGGAGATATAGAGATAAGTAGTGAATACAAAAAGTCTCTTTGAGATATTTCTAAAAGGCATAGAGAGGAGAG
>OZ024749.1:56280363-56290363 GCA_964016885.1 Eledone cirrhosa | reverse complement strand
ACAGTCTTCGTTCAATTGTATTATATATTGTCAATTACGATTTTATTTGATGTATCGTATCTACATGTATATATACCTGTGTATAATATCAATATACACACTACACATGCTAGCAGAAAACCACGCGCAGGGGGGTTTTTCTGCTAGTTAAGGTAAATATCGAAGTTCAAAAACTTCAGTCTGTCGCTACTTGCGAGCAGTTCGACAAGTAGAGTCCAGAAACCGTACATGTATGTTTGACATGTTGCTTTGTTTTTACATACGTTAATCTGGGGAGACAGACGGCGAATTGGTAGAAGGTGATAGAATGTTTTATAGTATTCGTTTCAGGTCTCTGCGTTCAAATCCTGCCAAGGACAACTTTGCACTCTGTCCAATCTGGGGAGCGGGAAAGTCGATTAAGTCGACCCAGTACGTTACTGGTACTTTTTTTTTATGGACTTGGAATGGGTGAAAGGCAAAGTTGAAAGCTGACCTCGACGGAATTTGAACTCAGAGAGCAGAAATGAATACTGTAATACATTTTACCCGACGTTCTAACGACTTTGCCACTTCGCAACCTTTCTGGGTAAAAAAATAAGCTCTGTATTATTTTGTAAGGGAAACAAACTGTGTAAATAAGGGTTGTAAAGAGCATTAAGTGAAAGTAACATTTACTGACAATCGAAACCAGTTCCTGAGATTCAATTTACCAGTAGTTTAATTCCTGTTGTATATTATGTTTGTACAGCACACGTCATAAGTTTTCTATATATCACCTATAAAATATATTTTTTAAAAAGCTTGCTATTAAGTAAAATATTTGAAATTCTCTTCTGCTATAAACATTTGATAGATCAAGAGAACTTTTCCTGTGTTTGATGAACTATCCCCCCAGACTCCCAGGTGGCGTTCACAAACGAAATTCTTTCCTTTGAATGAACCAGACTTATTTAGCATTAAGGCGATCGATATTTTACAGATGAAATATATTTAAAAGGGAGAGAAAAAGATATCATTTGAAGCCAATCCCCAGACGTCTGTTCCGACTTCAGTTTAGCTTTGATATGAGAAAGTTGACACAAACAAGTAAATTCAATGGTCTGACATCGTCTGAGATAATGTTTCGTTTATTTCTGTAAGGAAGAATTGATAAATATAATGTATACGATAATGGTTGATATACATAAAGATATATTTGAGGGTTTGATTTGTTATATATATATATATATATATATATATATATATACGCACACACACACACACACATATATATATATATATACGCACACACACACACACACACACACACACACACACACATATATATATATATATAGTTTAGAGTAAACACCATATATATGTGTTCATACATATATGTGTATGCATGTGAACACACATATATATATAGTGTTTACTCTAAACTATTTTTATGTTAAATATAGTCTAACAATATATAATTGCTTTGGAGGCGTGGGTTAGTGTATGCAGTGATATACATACACACCTGTATGTATAGACACCTTATATATATATATATATATATATATATATATATATATATATATTTATAACATCTAAGGAGACTAAATATTGATTATGTTTGGACATGTAAAAATCGGTATTGCTAACACCCACACACGCACACACACATTCTCAAACACGCGCACACACACACACACACACACACCCATAAAGATCATCATCATCAACGTTTAACGTCCATTTTCCCACGCTAGCATTCACATTCTCCACCACGCACTCACATACACATCCTCAAACACATACATTCACCAACGCACCAACACACAGACACACACACACACATACATTCACCAACGCACCAACACACAGACACACACACACACACATATATATGAATAAAGGTGAAATAATTTCATGTCAACATGGTGTAAATAGTTTCTTGTCGGTGAATTAATATTCCCTTTATCATATTTTCTCTGATTTACCTGAAATTACTTGCTAATATCTTACTAACATTCTTTTCACTCTCTACATCTATTTCAATTTGGCTGCACTATTTATAACCACAAGATGGCGAATTGGCAGAGTCGTACGAACGTCAGATAGAACGCTGCGCCTTATACTGTAGTAGCTTCTCTCTTGTGTGTTCTGTGTTCAAAACCTGCCGAGGTCAACTTTGACTTTCATCCTTTCGAGGTCGATAACAAAAAAGTACCAGTCTAATAATGATTTCTAATATAGGCACAAGGCCAGCAATGTTTGGGGAGGGAAAAGTCTATTAAATCTTCCCCAGTACGTTACTGGTACTTTATTTTATCGACCCCGTAAGGATGAAAGACAAAGTTAACCTCGGCGGGATTTGAACTCAGATCATAAAGGGCCGTAACTCTATGTTGCATAGCATGGTGTCCGACTCTCTACAGATAATTGTTTCTACTATTGGCACAAGGCCAGCAATTACCCAGTACATTACTGGTACTTTATTTTATCGACCCCGTAAGGATGAAAGGCAAAATGCCAATCCACCGCCCTTGTACCAGTCTAACAATGGATCGATTCTTCCTCTATATATCTCTTTCTCACTCCTTTCCCCTCTCTCTCCCACTCTCTATCTACCCCTCTCCCACTCTCTCTATCTAGCCCTCTCCCTCACCTCTTTATCTTCATTGTGTGTCTCATTTCCTTACAATTAGAACTCTATTCTGTCAACATATACTTAACACCGGATGTGTGACTCCAACTGATCACATTTGTCTTCAGTTCAATAACATTCGTCACCTGTTGTTTGACAGGGAGCTGAAATATATTTTGTTATAAAGCTGTATGTATGTATGTATGTATGTATGTACGTACGTACTTTGAAAATAGAATTTATATAACTCATTGGACAATAATGATAAAGGGGAAAAAGTGGGTGGGGCAGTATGTTATTTGAAGGCTACAACTATGCATAACTGAAGGCCACAAAGATGTTGGTGTGTCACTTGTTATTTCATTTTACTTGTCCTAATATTTCGGATCTAAAACCCTTTGTCAGAAGACTATAATGAAAAATAAATCTGGCTCGGTGTTCGTGCTTTGTTGTTTAAAGGTTCGCCGTTGTTTTTTTTCCTTTGTTTGGCCTGGTTGATTTAAAGCTTCTGGAAATGATAGGAGAGAGACATCGTCTGTGGCCTGACATGTGTGTGTGTGTGTTGTATTGGCTTTGAAGTTTAGAGAAAAGGGTAGGTTGATAATATTTTCGGAAAGATCCTCAAAAGAACTGCTTAGTTACGACTGGAATACTTTAAAGTTTTTATCATGGATCTACTAAACCAGGCCTTATATGGGGTTAAATAACAACAACAATAACAACAATAACAGCTCTATCAATGATTAACAAACAGGCCAGCCAGTCTAGTTCGCGTATTCTGAATAAAGAGTATATTTCTTTTAGTAGAGAAATTTTGAGAAAATTCTGAAAGAAAATTCTCAAAAGAATGGTTCAGTCACGACTGAAAATTTAAAAACTTTTTATAATGGATCTGCTAAACTAGGCCATATACGGAGTTAAACAATAACAACAACAAGAAGAACCCTATCAATGATTAATAAACAGGCTCGCCATTCTAGCTCGCGTGTTCTGAAACAAGGAGTATATTTCTTTTAGTAGAGAAAATTTTGAGAAAATTCTGAAGGTAAATCTCTTTGAAACACTTAAAACTAAAGCCTGGAAGTAAAACCGACATCGGGATGCTTAAGAAGTTCAGACAGAAAGAAGAGCTGTTTGTCTTTACGATTGTAAGTAGATTTAATCCCAACACTTACCTTGATAGAAACATTAAAAAGTGATGTACCCTCATTTACTTTTGAACATCTTTGAGAGAAAATTCCACGAAAAAATATATTCTAATATTCTATACATAAATACATAACATGCATGTATATTATGTACGTGTATTATACATATACGCATACATATCTAACTACATATATACATATGTGTATGTATGCACATTTAGTTACACCCATATATATATATACACATATATATATATATATGGAAGAATAAATGCTTATATATACATATTTATATGTGCATATGCGTATAAAGAATTAGAACTAGTGGATAATGTATGCGATTTTTATGATGGGGTGGGGTGGATTGTGGTGGTAGGGGGTGTAAGTAAATGAGGGGGTGGGGAAGAAATAGAATAACGGAAAAGCAAAAAATATCGATTATTATTATTATTATTAATTTTTTTCCTCCTCCGCTTTCTTCTCATGTCGTATCTCTTCTACCTTTACGGTATGTCATTGTATTTTCCTCCATTGAAACTGAATAAACTTCCAACATTTCTATAGAACTTTAGTGAAAGTTCTCAGCTTTTAGACGGCGGCATTCCTTACTTGAAATTTTTCTATTATTGTCGTAAGGGTTTCTTTTTTAAAAAAAAAAAACCTCCCCTCCACCAAAAGAACGGATGGGAGTGATGTATAAATAGGAAGAAATGAAATGAGAAATACGAGAGGATAGATGAGTGTGGAATGAGAGGAGAAACGAGAAACGACACATTGTCATTAATATATAGGATTCTATATTTATTTATTTTAAAAAAGATTCTAGTGCAGATTTTTAAAATTTTAACAAAATAATTCTAAAGATGTGACAAATAAAAAAAGGCCAACATTAAAAACATTTCATTACAAGTTGAGTTAGGTTTGATTAAAGATTGAATGTATATTATGTATGTATATTATCTATGTATGTTATGTGTATATAGTATATTATGTATGTATGTTGTGTATGTATATTATGTTATGTTATCTATGATTTATCTATATTATGTTATGTGTGTATGTGTATTTACATTGCAGAAAATGTTATAGATACAAGTATTCATGCATACATACCTGCGTATATAGATGCACACATGGATGCATATATGTATGTATAAATACATGCATATATGCATACTTAGTGCATACACACATGCATCATGCATACATAGATATTGATTTTAGTTCCTTTCGTTTTCAGTTTATTTACCCCTAAGACACGCGCTCACATACAAAACTTATCTCTTCTAAGTTCAGATTAAACTTTCTCTCTTGCTTTCTAAGTTCAGATCACACCGAGGTTAGCTTTGGCTTTCATCTTTACAGTTTCGAAAAAATATAGTACCTGTAACGCACTGGGGTCGATTTAATCGACTTTTCCGTCCCCAAAATTGTTGGTCTTGTGTCTAAATCAGGTTGTACCTCTTGACAGAAAGAGCGACATGAAATAATATAAAGTGTCTTTCTCGCGGACATAACACATCGACCGTTACGGGAATCGTACCCGCAACCTCACGATTACGGATTCAATTCTCTAACCATTAAGCCACTCGCCTTCACTTATTTATAGCTATATTAACTACGTCATTGAAATTCAAGAATCTTCATTTTAGAGATATGAATTGTTGATCCTTTGGGCGACAGACGATAACACCTACCTAACTCGGCTAGGTGCAAATTTTTACTGATTATTTTTCTCGAAGTTTAGCTACTTCGAAAATGTTCTGCTTGTATAAACAGAACATTTTTCTCATCAACCGGGAAAAATGTTCATTCGCACCAACTACCAAGTCCTGATCCATTCACAAGACGTTATAGAGCGTCAGATACCATGCTTTACAGCATAGAGTTATGGCCCTTTACGTTCTGAGTTCAAATCCCGCCGTGGTTAACTTTGCCTTTCATCCTTACGAGGTCGATAAAATAAAGTACCAGTAATGCACTAGAATAATTGCTGGCCTTGTGCCAAAAGTAGAAATAGTTATATATATATGTACTCACATGCACACTCTTTTTTTATATGAAGATGGCAAATAGCGTCTCCGAGTTCACTTTTATAGACGGCACACAGAACATAGAAGAAAACGAAACATCTTAGTTTCAAACCCAAGTGTTCATTCCTGCTCTTCAGTACAATATATACATGTCTGTCTACCTCTGCATCTATCTGTCACTCTATCTGGCTGTTTGCTTATCTATCTATCTATCTATCTATCTATCTATCTATCTGTCTGTCTGTCTGTCTGTCTGTCTGTCTGTCTGTCGTTAAGGCTCTGTTCTTTCTTCTTATCCTTTTATTTTGGTTCAAGAATAAAACTGTATTGTAGGCTGTTTATTCTGTAGAAGTTTCTAGAAAATCTTGAAGTTTCGCTACGACTGACATGATTGATGGCAGGTGAACATCATTAAATATATAATAGATAACGAAATACTTACAAATATGTTATATGAGTGTATGTATATATACATGTATATATATATATATATATATATATATATATATATATATATACGTGTGTGTATGTATATATAAATACAAGGTCAGCAGATATGTATATGTATATATATATATATATATATATATATATATATATATAAAGGACGGTGGTAATATCGTTGAAAACAAATGATAAATATGAACTATGACACCTAACAACAAACACACGAACCTATTTCACATCATCTTCGTTGCTTTTTATTTTTATTTAGCTACTTACCTCCCTTCCCTTCAAAATGTACATATGCATATATATATATATATATGTGTGTGTGTGTGTGTATGTGTGTGTGTGTGTGTGTGTTCGATTATTTTCGACTTGTGGCGAAACAACAGCAAAAACAGATCCCCACTACCACCATCCCCACTACCACCACCACCACAATCCGCACTACCACCATCACCACAATCCCCACTACCACCATCACCACAATCCCCACTACCAACGGTACAACCACAGTCTACACTACCAACACAACAATATCTACAACACGCTTCATCACCGCCACTGACAACAAATAGACCATTTCCCCACCACCCCTGTAATAACAACAACAGTTACAACAACAACAACCATCACCAACACCAACACCAACAGTCACAACGACAACAACAACCACCATTTCCAACAGTAACAACAACCTCCAGCACCAACAGTCACAACCACCACCACCACCACCACCACCAACAGTAACAACAACAACCATCACCAACAGTCACAACAACAACCACCAGCACCAACAGTAACAACAACAACCATCACCAACAGTCACAACAACAACCACCAGCACCAACAGTCACAACCACCACCACCAACAGTCACAACAACAACCATCACCAACAGTAACAACAACAACAACCACCAGCACCAACAGTCACAACAACCACCACCATCACCAACAGTAACAACAACAACAACCACCAGCACCAACAGTCACAGCCACCCCCACCACCACCATCAGTAACAACAACAACAACAACCATCACCAACATCATTGCCGCCATCTGGAAAGTTCACAGCTGAACAAAAACAAAAACAAAAACAAAAACAAGAAACAAACCAAAAAACTAAACTTTCTCTAATTACAGTTGATCATATTTATACTTTTACATTTGTTGTTCTAACATTTTATTATATTTAGTTTTAGTTGGTTTTTTTCAATGTTGTTGTTGTTGCTGTTGCTGTTGTTGTTGTATCCATGTTTCCTTCCATGTTCCAATTATATGGATTCCACAAAGGAAGAAACGCTGCACACACACACACCTCCTTTCCCCTCTTCTTCCTGCGCCCCCCCCCCTACCACCGCCGCCACCACCACCACTACTACTGCTACTCCCATCACCGTGGGCATCAGGACCCAGTCACACGCACATAGCATAACTGCACAGCATAACATATCGTAACACAGCACAACATTGCCTTTCATAAGGGGTGGCTAAATGTACACACACACATATATGTAGAGAGAGAGAGAGATAGATACACACACACACACACACATATATATATATATACACACACACACATACATAGATGTACTCACATATATATATATATATATATATATATATATATATATATATATATATATACATATGCATATTTACATGTGTGTGTATATATATATATATATATGTATATACATATAAATGAAAAACATATATATATATACACGTACACACACATATATATATACACGTACACACATATACATCCAGTGTTCTTTACCATTTCCAATATCTGAACGAACGTCTTACCTCACCTGTGTGTGTGTGTGTGTATATATATATATATATATATATATATAATGTGTATATATATATATGTGTGTGTATTTGTTTACTTATTTTTTATCATTGTTTCCCAAGTCAATTAAATGACAGAGCAAATATGTGAGATCTTCAACAGCCGTTTGGGGGTGGAGTGGAAGGGTGGGGAGTGGGGTGAAAGGTTTGTTCCTATTTTTTTTTTTTACGACTGCTACAGCCTCCGAAGATACCTCCATCATCACCATCATCATCATCTTCATTATCTACAACAGTACCGTAACAACTACCACCACCATCATTATCTACAACAGTACCACCACCATTAACACCGCCACCACCATCGCCGCCACCATCACCACCACCACCATCGCCGCCACCACCACCACCACCATCGCCGCCACCATCACCGCCACCATCGCCACCACCATCACCACCACCACCATCGCCGCCACCACCACCGCCACCATCGCCACCACCATCACCACCACCACCATCGCCGCCACCACCACCGCCTCCACCACCACCATCATCACCGACAAGAGTACCACTACGACCAGTTCCGTTAGCACCACCAATACCACCACCACCACCACCACCACCAATACCACCAATACCACCACCACCACCACCACTGCTGCTGCTGCTGTCACTACTTCCACCAACTCCACCAGTGTTATCATCATCACTATGCTGCCGAGGAATGTAGGGGGTGACGGGTTAAGTGTGTGGGGTGGTGCTGGTGGTGAGGTACGAACACAAAACCCTACACCTGCTAATAAAGTCTCGACATGGTTGTCTTGTTGTTGTTACTGCTGCTGTTGTTGTTGTTACTGCTGTTACTGCTGCTGCTGTTACTGCTGTTATTGCTGTTATTGTTGTTGTTGTTACTGCTGTTGATGTTGTCTATCTTCTACTACTAAATCCTCACCGTGTTGTTGTTATTCTTGCTGTTGTTACTACTGCTGTTGTTGTTATTGCTGTTGTTGTTACTACTGCTGTTGTTGTTATTGCTGTTGTTGTTACTACTGCTGTTGTTGTTATTGCTGTTGATATTGCTATTGTTGTTGTTATTGCAATACACATGATGGTGAAGAGGTGATAATATGGAGACCACAAACCGTGCATCACCCTGCAGACAAAGGGTGCAACTGTTTTCAATTCGCTCTATACACTTCTCCAATGCAACTCTTTCAAATAAAACCCGTGCGCAATCTTTGCCTGCGTGCGCACACATGTAATTGCTATATATTAGGAGATTCCAATAATAAAACAACCTTTGCTACACCCTGCTTTATCATTTAGATGCTTTCCATTGAAAACTTTTCCTAGTGAAGCATTCAAAGATTTCTCTCTTTCGTGTATTCGTGTATCTCTCGTTTCACGCCGTATTTCGTTCGATTCTCAACACAGAATCGTCTCACTGGTTATTTTAACCATTTCTTCATTTCTCTCCCTGTTCTCTCCTATTTCTCTCTCTCTCAGTTCTCTTCTATTTCTCTCTTGTTTCTCTCTCTCAGTTCTCCCCTGTTTCTCTCTCAGTTCTCTCCTATTTCTCTCTCAGTTCTCTCCTGCCTCTCTCAGTTCTCTCCCGTTTCTCTCTCAGTTCTCTCCCGTTTCTCTCTCAGTTCTCTCCTGTTTCTCTCTCAGTTCTCTCCTATGTCTCTCTCAGTTCTCTCTCAGTTCTCTCCTATGTCTCTCTCAGTTCTATCCAGTTTCTCTCTCAGTTCTCTCCTGTTTTTCTTTCTCAGTTCTCTATTTTTCTCTCTCAGTTCTCTCCTGTTTTTCTCTCTCAGTTCTCACCTATTTCTCACCTATTTCTTACTAGAAGTAATAATGTCTCTCTCTCTCTCCCCTCCTTTTCAGAAATCTTAACGATACGATAAAAACGAAACAGAGGGAACGAAATAACTCATTTCTACGTCTATTTCATACCACTACGATCCTTTAAGA
>OZ024749.1:56272863-56275363 GCA_964016885.1 Eledone cirrhosa | reverse complement strand
TAATTAATCGAGTTTAAAATGTTGAAATATTTTAATGGCCGCTGCAGTCAGTCATTCTAAACGAAGTAATAAAATAAAATGTTATCCCAATCGACTGTCTGTCCCCTACAGAGATACTAATACACTACAATTTGATCTTAAAGATAGTTCTAGTTTCATTCAAATAATTCTCTTTAATATCGTCTGCTATATCGTCTGTTTATATAACTTGTTAAGCAGTTTCAGGTTTTCTTTTTTTGTTACTCTAATATGAAACAGAACAATTCCTACAGGTTGTCCGTAGAATGTTAACAGATTGCCAAAGATTTCTATTAGGTTGCTAACAGAATGTCCATTAGATTGTTAATATAACGTCCGTTAGATCGCCAAAAGATTGCTAAGAGATTGCTAACAGATTGTGCATGAGATTGTCAAAAGATTGCTAACAGATTGCTAATATATCGTCCATTAGATCGCCAAAAGATTGCTAACATATCGTCCATAATATTGCCAATAAATTGTTAAGAGATTGCTAACAGATTGTCCCTGAGATTGCCAATAAATTGCTAATAGAATATTTCCATAAGTTTTGAAGGAATTACTTTCCATTGTTAAAAATAAGGTCCTATAGAAATACTCTAGTTTCGTGTAACAGAAATATTAAATGACCGTATATGAACTAACGCCATTGTGTTCGATATTTTTAGGTTGAAGAGATCAATTTACTATCCAAATTTTTGCCTAGACCTGATGCATGTAACTCAATGTATTGTTTAAATATCAACAGCCTTATATCAATTTAACATTAACATCTTTAAAATTAGCATTAGGGAAAATAGATCTAAAAAAAATCTGTGAATAATGATATGAATCTTTCAACTGAAAAACAAATTTCCCCCGTTAGAATTCCATAATGTCGTTTAGGTTAAGAATTGCTCATTTAGAATGATGCAGTCGTAGAGGTATATGACAATATATATATATATATATATATATATATATATATATATATATATATATATATATATGAGCAAGACACGGTCAGCCGATCTGGCATTGCTCGCAACAGGACAACTCGTCTAACCCATGCCAGCGTGGAAAATTGGACGTTAAACGAAGATGATGATGATGAAATGATGATATATATATATAATGTTTAGCGCATCATTTGGGAGAGTTGAACTTCAGAAGAGATACGAGGTTAAGAAATATTTGCTCATTGTATATCTCCATTTTTAAATTCATTATATTTCAAAATTGACGCAGTAATTAATTTTAGTTTATAAATCGTATTTTCTTAATATACACTTTTCCAGAATTGCAAATACCCTTCATCTTTAGAATTTATCGTTATAGAAAGTATCAATTCAATTGATACCATCCGCTGTCTTTTCTTCTTTTCTTTCCTCTCTCTCTCTCTCTCTCTCTCTCTCTCTCTCTCTCTCTCTCTCTCTCTCTCTCTCTCTCTCTCTCTCTCTCTCTCTCTCTCTCTCTCTCTCTCTCACATCTAAATACTATCAACAATATCAACGCCACTTTCAATAAAACTATTAGTTCTTAGTGAACAAACATTACACAACTAACTTGGCTATTTTACAAGAGATAAAGCTTTTATTATATTGTTTAGAAGCATCTTTCTGTCAGCCGTAGAGGGAATTTATTTTCCATTTTTCAACTTTAAAACGGTTCTTCTGAGAATATTCTTTGTCTTGGAGTTTCTTTGAACACAATTTTCATTTATATAAATCATCCCGTGTGTTGAATTATTTAGAGATATTTCCACTAAAGTCATTAATATTAGAAAAATCTCTTATAGTTTCAGTAAACCTCATTTAAAAGTTAATATAATTTGGGAATTTTAGTTCCATTTGCGGCAAGAACTCAATGAAGTTGTGAAAAATATAGCTTGACCGTTCTCTGCAGACTAAACCAGGATTTAATAAATAGTTCAGTATCTTTAATTAAACAAATGATACAATACTTCTTACTGTTCATGACAAAACCAGTTTGCTTCCTTGCTTACACTATATTAGAAGTTTGTAACTGTTTAGATTTAAATCACAAATTTGACTCAATTTTAAATGAAGAATTATTAAAAAATCTCGTCGTTTCATGAAAATTTTGATTCCTAATTACATAGTAGTGTTTTTACGATATCCAATCCATAAAAGATCTAACAAGTAGCATCAGGTAAAAAATAACAGGTGTAAAAGACAGACAAATCACCGGTTTATGTCTGACACTTGTTACCTGAAGTGGATTATCGTTCATGTTTAAATTTCTTCCTTATAAGGATATTTTAAAAATATTATCTTTTATGGGTTTTATGGGTTTTTATGGGTTTTATGGGTTTTTAGTCGATTTTATCGATCCTCACTACTTATTTCAGTTTGGTATTTCTAACATACCTCCTTATTGAATGATTGGTAACTTTTTACGCACCATCTTAAACCAATATACTTACATACACACATACATTCAAAATACATACATACATCTATACACACTCGACTGTATTCTG
>OZ024749.1:56260363-56267863 GCA_964016885.1 Eledone cirrhosa | reverse complement strand
CCGTGGGATTAGCTTTGTGTCAAACAATGAGACCACTTACTACGGCACCCCGTAGAAGTAATTTACAAATATCTATAACAACAACAACAACAACAGTAACGATAACAACAAGAACAAAAACAGCAACAATAATAATAATTGTTTCTACTTTTGGCACAAGGCCAGCAATTATCCTAGTGTATTACTGGTACTTTATTTTGTCGACCCTGTAAGGATGAAAAGCAAAGTTAACCTCGGCCGGATTTGACCTCAGTCCGTAAAGGGACGTAACTGTGCTGCAAAGCATGGCGTCCGGCCCTCTACCGATACTGCCAATCCAAATGATTTCTGATTTAGGCACAAGGCCAATAATTTTGGGGGAGGGAAAGGTCGATTAAATCGAACCCAGTGTATTACTGGTACTTTCTTTTATCGGCCCCGTAAAGGTAAAAGGTAAAGCTAACCTCGGCCGGATTTGAACTCTGGTTGTAACTCTATGCTGCAAAGCATGTTGTCTGACGCTCTACCGAGCACCGCCCTAGTAATAATAGTAATAATAATGGTTTCTGATTTAGGCACAAGGCCAACAATTTTGGGGGAGGGGAAAGCCGAGTAAATCGACACCAGTGCGTTACTGGTACTTTATTTTACCGACCCTCTAAGGATGAAAGACAAAGCTAACCTCAACGGAATTTAAATTCAGAAAATAAAGAGCTGTCGTTGGCAGACGTTCTAACGAGTCTGCCAACTACAACAACAATATAAGTTAGAAACCTGTGATAAATGAACGCTCTCCTATTCGATGAGATTAAGTTTGATGTAGTTTCTTTCACTACGATAGTAGCATTCATTTGCTTTATAATTTTCAGCAGGGAATATAAGGTAGAATTGATGGTAGCCATCTTAAGGGACACACCATCTGTTGGTTTCTATTGAATGTAGCTTACCTTCCTGGCAACGGAGATGACATCAAATGACCAAAATAGATAGAATCACAATTACTAATTTAATGAGGAATTCCCTTGAACCAAACAAAGACACTCACACATTTACACATATCTATATATACATGTGTGTGTGTCTAAATATATATATATATCTGTATGTAGTTGACTTCCGAGAGGAAAGTGTACACAATACCGAATTAGTTTAAATATTCATTTTATTAAAGCTATATATTGAGTCTTGCTTCTCTGGAGTTTCACCAGCTTCTCACAAGGTTATCTGATGGCTATGTGAAAAGCACGTGAAACTCCAGAGTAACAAGACTCATTATTTTGCCTTAATAATATATATATATATATATATATATATATATATATATATATATATATATATATATATGTATAAGTGGTAACACAGTAACCACTTCTACCTAACTCGTCCAATGGACTGAGTTCTCTGCCACTACGGATACTACCTTCCAGTGTTCTACCAGTGGTAATTTCGGGATTATGTGCGGGTGTAAACAATTTACGTGTCCTGTGCACTATATATATATATATATATATATATATATATATATATATATATATATATATATATATATGTGTGTTTATCCCGAGTTCAATCGGGAGTAACTACAGAAGTAAGGTACTCAATACAAAGCAGAGTATACATATTTAATATAGAAAAGCCTTTTCTATATATATATATATATATATATATATAGAATAGAAAACGAAAAATCAGTGATGCATCTGAACTCAATTTATTGTGTGTTACAATTGTTTCGCCGGCGGACAGCTCGAGACGCGATCATTGTGTGGATCTGTCTGATTCTGGACCCGCAGGTTCGACGGACACGTCTAATGATTTCGGAGCATATTCTCTCACTATTATATCATCATCATCATCATTCGTCGACTACTGTCGAGATGACGGATCTCACTCTCATGCCCCAGAATTCCCTGTCCCCCATCGCTGCCCCCAGGTCCTGTCTACTGATTCCCGTATCCCTAGAGATAACGTCAGGGAATGACAGCTTCCTACTCCTAGTCAGGCTGGGGTCAGGGTTCCAGAGGAAGAGAGCGGATATGATTTCATTGCTGGCACGGTGACAGTGGCCAGCAAATTGAGCTCTCCGGGATTTTATAGTGAGAGAAATATTTATTGTCGTATACGTTGAAGTTGAGTTCAGTTTCATCTTCATAAGAAATCTTTTGCAGATATCAATTATTACATTTATTCAGTAACATTGGTTGGGAATCAGAACGCAAAAGGGCCGTAACTCTATGCCGCAAGGCATTTTGTCCGTCGCTCTATCGATATTTCCAATCCTCATTATGGTTTCTGATATAGGCTGAAGGCTGGTTTCTGATTTGGGTCTGAGGAAAGTCGATTAAGTCGACCCCAGTACATTACTGGTACTTTATTTTATCGACCCCGTAAGGATGAAAGGGGATTTGAACTCAGACCGTAAAGGGACGTAACTATGCTGGAAAACATGACGTCTGACTCTCTATCGATACTGCCAATCCACCAATGATAATAACACTAACTATGATGTCATAGAATGTGACGTACCAACACACACACACAAACACACACAAACACTCACAGACACACACAAACACTCCCAAAAACACACACACATACAACACAACAACACATTGTTAGCGAGAGAGACGTCGTGTTTGTTGCCAATGAAATGTAGCGAAAGGTTTCACCTGTGAAGTTCATCTAGGATGAGACTAAAGAAGAATGGTGAAGACTATCATAACCAACAAAGATTCCTGGAGACTAGAATATTATTGACATCTACAAGAGTCAACAAGAGTCAACAAGAGTCAACAAGAGTCAATAAGAGTCAATTTATTTAAGAAATGAAGAAAAAAATGAAAAGAAAAAAAGCCAAAGTTGTGTATGTACATGTTTTGCTATATATAGGCTTGGAATTTGTATATATATATATATATATATAATATATATATATGTGTGTGTGTGTGTATATATATATACATGTGTATGAGTTTATATCTATATGTACACACACACATACACTCACACACACACACACATATATATATATATATATATATATATATATATATATATATACGTGTGTGTATGAGTATATATGTATATGTACACACATGCATATATGTATATATATATATATGTGTATATGAGTGTATATGTACATATATATATATATATATATTTATATATATATATATATACACATGTATATGTATGTATATATATATATATATATATATTCAAAAGCACATCCACACTCAGTTAAACACACACAAACAGATGTACACATGCACGCACACACACACACACAGACACAGACAGACACGCACACACATGCACACACACACACACATATATATATATACACTACGTATAGAAATATAATATTTTTTATTTTTAACGGAATGTTTAAGTTACTTTGATGTCATCTAATTTAAATATTCTGGACCTAACAATAAAGGTTCACTAATAGGTTTTACAGAATACCAACTCCTTTTACATAAAAGGGAAAAAAATAGCAAGTGTAAAAATGTACATACAGACGATTGACCTCCCTATTATGATATCGAACATCGATATATTGTGTATATATATATATAACATATGTGTGTATGTATATATATACATATATATATATATATGTTTAGATATGTATGCGTGTGATGTATGTATATATATGTATGTTTATATATATACATATGTAAGCTGGTAAATCGATATTTGTATTATCTGTCGTTCCAGTCTCCCTTTGATTAGTGGTCGATAAGGCGATAATATATCTATATATCTGTATATATATATATATATATATATATATATATATATATATATACACAAACACCGTTTTTGTTTAGCAACATGACCCTCCCAAAGTATGTATGTATATATATATATATGTATGTATATGTATATATATATATATACGCGTTTGTGTATAAGGAAAATAAAATGAAAAGCAACATTATCATTATCATATATAACCTTATACATGATAAATAGCAATAACACGTGTAGCCTTCTCTGCTAAATAAAAACAATGTTTGATACAGCAACAACAACAACAACAACTAAAATATGTTAAATATATAAATGTCTGCCTCTCTATTCATCTATCTATTTTTCCCCAATTACCTTTCCCTATAAAAATGTAGTCTTCATCAGGACTTGGGTCTTTCGGGGTTTTGTCAGGTAATTATAAAACCTTACACGTAAACTAAATAGAAACGGAGTGATGTTTGATATACCGTCCCTTCTAAGTCTTAACCATAGCCGCGTCTGAGGAGCTCCGCAAGGTAGGGTGGCTGTTGCAGCGGGTGTCACTGGTTATTGTCCGTGGAAATTCTTTTGGAGTCTTGTCGGTGGAGCGCAGCCGCAACACCACCGCGCCCTAAACACAGGATTGGAACTCAACAAAAAGGGGCAAAAAAAAAAAAAAATACTGTTAAGCATTTATTTGACGCTCTAACGATTTTGTCAACTGACCATCACCACCATCACTACCACTGTCACCACCACCGCCATTGCCACCACCATTACCACCACCACTACATCCACCACCACCACCACCACCACGTTGTTGACACTTTCAATACACATTGCCTCATAACAGGTTTTCTTAAAATAACAATCAAAACACAATAAGAAACAACACAGTAAGGTGTTGTCAAGACAACAAGAATGTAATTGAATTTCACAGATTAACAACGAAACGAAGAAGAAATGATTTTTGAATCACAGCCAGAATAAACGTTAAAAATAATTATTTGGCTCAAATAACTGTTGTTGATGTTGTTGTTGTTGTTGGTGTTGCTGATGTTGTTGGTGTTGTTGGTGGTGTTGGTGTTGTTGATGTTGGTGGTGTTGGTGTTGGTGTTGTTGGTGATGTCGGTGTTGTTGGTGATATTGGTGGTGTTGTTGATGTTGTTGGTGTTGATGATGTTGATAGTGTTGTTGGTGTTGTTGATGATGTTGATGATGTTGATGATGATTATGCTGCTGCTGATGATGTTGCTGACCTCAGTTGGCGAGACGGAACACGTTAGCGATAAGTGACCAATATCGAGTATGGTTCTTAGTCTTGACATTATTACTACTGTAATATTACTACCGCCGAGGTTAACTTTGCCTTTCATCCTTCCGGGGTCGATAGAATAAAGTACCAGTAATACACTGGGGAAATTGCTGGCCTTGTGCCTAACGTAGAAACAATTATTACTACTATGATGTAGTCAACGTTGATCGAAAATGGATTCGAAATTTGTCTCAAACCTTTCATTACCGTTTTTTATTTTCTAATGAAAGATAATTCTGCCTATGGTTTTCTGATCTTCTTCTTCTTCCACTTATTCCTGACAGGGTCGTGAGGAGCAGACTCTCCCCACCCCCAGCGGGTCCTGTTACAAGCAACCATTTCCAACTGTTCCAAGCGTGACCAGCCAAGCACATGAATGTCATCCAGCCATCATTCTCGGGGGCTACTCCTGGGTCTGTTGCCGGTTGGTTTGGCCTGTAAAATCTGTCCAGTGATTCTTTCCTGAGACATTCTAACCACGTGTCCATAGTATCGGAGCTGTGACCTCTCAATTTGGAGAAGTAGCAGCTCTACCTGGAGTGACTCTCTGATCTCTGAGCTACAAATCTGTCCAGAGATCAATTCACCGTAGCGTCTGCGTTCTACTTTTTTCCGTCTCTAGAGGTATTATTCTAAGTTCTTGTTTAAAACTGTTGATTGCTGTGGCAGTTATTTTCTGCGTTTGGGATTCCAAATACGTACGTATGTAAGTATTTCTCAGCGTATGTATATATGTGTATGTATGTGTGTACGTGTATACATATATAAAATATATATGCGTGGATGAATGTGTATATATATATACATGATATATATATATATATCTGTTTGTATTTGTGTGTGTGTGCGCGTGTACATATATATACATATATATATATATGTTTGTATTTGTGTGTGTTTGCGCGTGTACATATATATATATATATATTTGTATTTGTATTTGTGTGTGTGCGCGTGTACATATATATATACATATATATGTGTGTGTTTGTATTTGTGTGTGTGTACGCGTGTATATATATATATATGTGTGTGTGTTTGTATTTGTGTGTGTGTACGCGTATATATATATATATATATATGTATTTGTGTGTGTGTGCGCGTGTACATATATATATATATATTTGTATTTGTATTTGTGTGTGTGCGCGTGTACATATATATATACATATATATGTGTGTGTTTGTATTTGTGTGTGTGTACGCGTGTATATATATATATATATGTGTGTGTGTTTGTATTTGTGTGTGTGTACGCGTATATATATATATATATGTATTTGTGTGTGTGTGCGCGTGTACATATATATATATATATATGTTTGTATTTGTGTGTGTTTGCGCGTGTACATATATATATATATATATTTGTATTTGTATTTGTGTGTGTGCGCGTGTACATATATATATATATATGTATGTATATGTGTGTGTTGCTGCACCATTTTGTAATCTACCAACCCTGTATATACAGCAAGTATATACATCAAGTAATATATGTGATATGTCGCTGTTGGTATTATACTGTCATGGTGTATATCTCTTCCGTCCATTGCTTGCTTATATTAGCAATGTATCATGAAATTATGTGCATGTACACACACACACATGTATATAGTAATATAGATATATATTATATATGCACACACACACACACACATGTATATAGTAATATAGATATATATTATATATGCACACACACACACACACACACACACACACACACACACACACACACACACACACACACACACACACACACACACACACACACACACACACACACACACACATATATATATACGCATATACATATATACATTATATCTTTGTATAAATATACACATGCATATATATATTATATATATGTACATAAACACATATATATGATGCAATTATATATATATACGTGTGTGTAGGTGGGTGTCTGTGAGAGGTAGAGAGAGTAGAAGGGAGTGCAGCAAGCCAGTGTATTGCTTCTGGTGTTATTTACTGAAAACTCAATCTTTCTGCTTCCTACTCCATTAATGTTATTCTTAAGATCTTTATGTGGTATCGCAATATACTTGATCGACCAGCCAACCACCCGCCCAGCTAACCATCCACCCAGCTTTCCATCCAATCAGCCAGCCAGCCAGTCAACCATCCAGCCAACTAGTTAACCAACCAACCACCCAACCAACCAGCCAACTATCTTACTAATCAACCAAATAAATAACCAGCCAGCCAGTCAACCATCCACACAATTAACTAACCGAGCAGTTAGCCAGCCAGCCAGCCAGCCAGCCAGCCAGCCAGCCAGCCAGCCAGCCAGCCAGCCAAGTACCCCAAGCTCCCAACCAACCAACCATCCGCCCAGCCAACCAACCAGTCAACCAACCCAGCACCTCAACCATTCCTACACCCAAACACCCACCCAACCAACCAGCCACGCAGACAACTAGCCAGCCAGCCAGTCAACCCAGTAC
>OZ024749.1:56235363-56240363 GCA_964016885.1 Eledone cirrhosa | reverse complement strand
TGTATATATTCTTATGTATATATGTGTATTTATATATTTATGTATATATATTTATATATTTATGTATATATATATATATATATATATATATATATTTTATTTATTTATATGTATGTATATATGTCTATATGTATATATTTATATGTATGCATATATTTATATATGTATGTATATATTTATATATGTATGTATATATGCATGCATATATATATATATATATATTTATATATATGTATTATGAATTTATCTATGTATATATATATATGTGTGTGTATGTATGCATATATATATGTGTATGTATGTATATATATATATATATATATATATATATATTTATTAAAATAACAGATTAAAGTTTAAGCAAAGAATCGCTGCTTTCACCCTTAACGGGATATATATAATCTTATATTATATATGTAGTTATGTATGTTTAGTACACACTACACAAAATATACAAAATATACACAATTTTTAGAAAAAACACTACAAAAGCCAGAAGATAAAAGAACCAAAAGAGTTTAAAAGCAGTAATATAGTAGGAGATAGTTAGTGTAAGAAAGGCAGCAGTTGGTCTCTAGTTTAAGAGGTAAAGAATTAGTAGTTAGTCTCTAGAGAGAGAGAGAGACGCTAGAATGTAATATTTGCTGCAGTGACATATAATACATACCTACAACTGTATTGCTTATATTGATTGCTTTCTTTCACACACCCACACACACACACACTTACACCACACAGACAGAGACTCACACACATACACATATATACACTTACAGACAGAGTCAGAAACTCACACACCTACACATATATACACTTACACACACAGACACACATACATACAGACTCACACACACACACACACACTCACACACATACACATACAGAGACTCACACACGCACTCACATACAGAGACACACTGACACATACATACATACATACATACAGAGACTCACACACACACTCAGACACATACACACATATATACACACACACAGACACATTGACACACACACACACCCTCACGGACACACACAAACACACACACATACACTCACACACACTCACACACTGACAGACACACACTGACAGACACTCACAGACAGACACACACTCATAGATACACACTCACACTCACTCACACATATATATATATACTCACACACATACACATACACACACCTCTTTATTTATTTATTACATCACCAACAATGTTTTTTATGCTGTTAATTCTTTATATTTGTATTTCTGTTTTCTATATTTGTTTTGTTTACTTTTTTGTGTGCTTTTTTTTGCTTCTTTTTTGTTTTGCATGTGTTTTGTTTTGTTTTGCATGTGTTCTGTTTTGTTTTGCATGTGTTTTGTTTTGTTTTGCATGTGTTTTGTTTTGTTTTTTGCACGTGTTTTGTTTTGCATGTGTTTTGTTTTGTTTTGCATGTGTTTTGTTTTGTTTTGCATGTGTTTTGTTTTGTTTTTTGCACGTGTTTTGTTTTGTTTTGCATGTGTTTTGTAAGACACATTTCTTTATGCTCTTTTACTTTTGTTTTATTTTGGCAAATTATATTGTAACATATTTGCTTTAACCTTATCCAACATCCTATATCCCCTATTTAGTTGAAGGTGAAGAAGGTATTGTTAGCCCTCTAGTATATTATTAGTCGCAACGTTGACGAGAATGGTAAATATGACCTGCGTTGAGTCAATGAGTTCTGAACAATACACGCCTATAATTTCCCGGAGAGGATTTGGAGAAAATATTTTAAGTTACTGAAAGAATGTCATGAATATCTACAAATTAATCCATCAAAATAGAAATAAAAATATTTACATTACATGGAGTCCTCCTCGTTCCCCGGGCCACACTGGTAAATAATACTATTATTAGTTTGGTTGGTGAGTAAGGACGGGGGGGGGGGGGGGGTTTAGATTGGCAGAGTTTTTATAACGCCGGAGAAATTAAAGCTCAAATCTTTTATCGCGTTACGCGGCTGAGAGTACAAGACTCTCCCTGAGTTAGACGCCAGTCTATCGTAGAATTAACTCCTCATCTACCGCTGGTACTCACTCATCTCACCTGAATGTACTGGAGCATCATGAAATAAAATATCTTGCTCAAGGTCACAGCACAGCAGCCTGATCAGGAATCGAACCGACGACATTACGATCTTAGGTCAAACATCCTAACCATTAGACTATACGCCGGAGAAATGCTTTGCAGTATTTGTCCCGACTCTTTACGTTCTCAATTAATATCAAATTTGGCTTTCATCCTTCCAGGGTCAAGGAAATAAAGCACTAGACAAGTAGTGTGGTCAATTTAATCGACTCCCCCCTTGCCTCAATGATGTAGGTGGGTGGATTTGAGGAGGAGAGGGGTGCCCTTCCCGGGTGCTCTCGAAGCATCGGGTCGTTCAGGATTGGTGGGCTACCTGAGTGAAACCTGAGTGGTCATCCCCCGATTGGGGAATTTTCCTTGTATTTTCCTTGTTATTTTTTTGTTATTGTTATCTATATTGTTTACACGTTGTACATGTAAACCCCGACTGTCCCTGTATTTTGTATTGTCCCCTATATGTCGGCCCTTATGGCCAATAAATGAAATTATTATTATAAGTGATAATATCAATGGACATTCATGTCCAGTGTGTTAATATTAGACTTCATCTAGCTGAAGATTACGAGAATCCGTGGTAATATGGTGGTAATATTTTACTGTTGTTTTTACGTCTTGATCTCAAATCCCTTGGGATAAACTAATTTATCAATTCAGTATCGATAATGTAATTTCCAATAAAATATTGATTTGACCGGCCCCCTACGGCCGCACGAAAAAATATCAACCTTTTTCCAACATTTAGAAATAAATTACTACTATTGGCAGAATCGGTAGAGCGTCTGACACCATGCTTTATGGCATAGTTCCACCCCTTTACGTTCTGAGTTCAAATCCCGCCTGTCTTCCTTACGAAGTTGATCAAAAATAGTACCAGTAATGCACTGGGATCGATTTAATCGACTTTCCCCTCCCCAAAAATTGGTGGCCTTGTGCCTAAATCAAATATTATGATTAATCTTCATATATATATATATATATATATATATATATATATATATGCATTTAGATATCTATGAATGCATGTTTATATGCGTGCATGTAAATGTACGTATATATATATATATATATATATATATATACACACACACACGCATATATGAGTAAGTCTGTCCAACATACAAACATGCATGCAAGTTTTCATGTATGTATGTTGCTATTTCTGTGATCAACAGATGGACCGCAGTGTCTGATGACGTCACCAGTGTGTCGGACATCTCCGTCTCACTATAGCTAGTGTCGGACATCTCCGTCTCACTATAGCTAGTGTCGGACATCTCCGTCTCACTATAGCTAGTGTCGGACGTGTTGCATGAGACGATTTATACAAATATTTATAGCTTGCCTGAGAAGAAGATGGAAGCTTTGTGATACGGCGGTGATTCTACGGTGGTGGTTAGATTGTATGGAAGAGGTGAAGGTCGTTATAGCAATAGAGGGGTGATAGTGTTGGTGGTAGTGGAGGTGGTTGTGCTGTGGTGTTGGTGGTGGTGGTAGTGGTCATGATGGTCGTGGTGTGGTTTGGTGGTGGCATTTATAGTGATGACGGTAGCGGTGGTGGTGGTAGTGCGATGGTAGTGGTCGTGTTGGTCGTGGTGGTGGTCGCGGATGTGGTCATGGTCTGGTGTTGGAGTGTGGCAGTAGTAGTAGTGGTGATGGTGGTCGTGGTAGCACTTATAAGGAAGGCGGTAGTGGTGGTAGTGGTCGTGTTGGTGGCAGTATTTATAGTGAAGGCGGTGGTAGTTGCGGTGGTGTGGTGGTGGTTGTAGAGGTGGCCGTGGTGTGGTGGTGGTGTGGTGGTGGTCGTCGTAGAGGTGGCCGTGGTGTGGTTGTGGTGGTGGTGGTCGTAGAGGTGGCCATGGTGATGGTGGTGGTGGCCGTGGTGTGGTGGTGGTGCTAATATTTGTAGCAGAGGCGATGATGATGATGATACTAATAGTGGTTGCTAGTTGTGATATTAGTAGTGGTGGTGATGTAGAGGTGGCGGTGGTGATATAGAGATGGTGGTGGTGGTGGTGGCGGTGGTAATGGAGGTGGTGATGTAGATGTAGTGGTAATGGCGGTAGTGCGTTGGCGGTGGGGTTGGTGATGTAGAGGTGGTGATGGTGGTGATGTAGAGATGGTGATGTAGGGATGGTGGTGGTGATGGTGATGGCGGTGGTGATGGTGGTGGTAATGGTGGTGGTGATGTAGGGATGGTGGTGGTGATGGTTGCTATTAGAGCAACGAGTGACGTGGATGTCTCCCCCTCCCTCCCTCTGTAGAAAGGCCCCGCCCCTTCAGTGTTACATCATCTGCCACTACCACTACTGTTTCCAAAGAGACCACAACCACTGTTGCTTCTTACCACAGTTCCTAGAATATTTCAGTTTCACAGAAGTGGGGGTGGGAGTAGTAGTAGGAGGATGTGGTGGTAGTAGTAGTAGTGGTGACTGTGGTGGTGGCTTGAGATGCATAGATGTAATATGAGAGAGAGAGAAAGAGAGGCGTAGGGAGTGAGAGACTGGAGAGAGAGATGAGGAGGTTTAGGAGAGAGGTCCCCTAACACAACATTTCTTTACTCTCACCACCACTCCTCTTACCAAATTACTCTTTCTCTCTCACACACTCTCACTATTTCCATTCTCTCTCTCAAACCCCACATCTCTCCTCTCTCTCTCTCTCTCTCTCTCTCCACACTCTCTCCCTCACCTCCTCATTAAGATGAGGAGGTATAGGAGAGAAGGAGAGTGTGGAGAGAGGAGAGATTACTGAGGAGATGAGGGAGAGCGTGTGGAGAGAGAGCGTGTGGAGAGAGAGCGTGTGGAGAGAGAGCGTGTGGAGAGAGAGAGAGAGAGAGGAGAGATGTGGGGTTTGAGAGAGAGAATGGAAATAGTGAGTGTGTGAGAG
>OZ024749.1:56227863-56230363 GCA_964016885.1 Eledone cirrhosa | reverse complement strand
TGTAGTTTCTGCTGCTGTTGTTGTAGTTATTGTAGTTTCTGCTGCTGCTGTTGTTGTGTTGTAGTTGTTGTAGTTTCTGCTGCTGTTGTTGTTGTTGTAGTTGTTGTAGTTTCTGCTGCTGTTGTTGTTGTAGTTGTTGTAGTTTCTGCTGCAGTTGGAAGTGGTATTGTCATAGGTGCTGTGATTTTTATCTAGTGTAATGAAAAATATTTTGAAAACTGACCTATTTTGAGATTTGCTTTCTCTCTTTCTTTATATTTTTTCATTCTCTCTTTCATTCTCTCTCTCTGTCTCTCTCTCTCTCACTTTCTCGCTCTCTCCCTCTCTTCCATATTTGGTCATCCAAGAGATTAAGCTAGAATTTACTGAATTTCAAAACCTCCGAGCTAACAATTCCAACTTCCACTTTCTATTTCTGTTGAAGTATTTGTATTTTGTTTTCAATGTATTATTACGTAATAACACACACACACACACACACACACACACACACACACACACACACACACACACACACACACACATACACACACACATATATATATTTAGTTATATACACTCACACACATGTATGAATATGCACACACGAATATATATATATATATATTTAATATATATATAAAAAGGAACGATCGACTTTCGTCAAATCGGACCGAGGAAACAATGTTTCCATAGGTCTTTCCAATTGCTAATACTATCTATCAGTCACAACTCCAGGTAGAAGGAGCAACGTGAAATAAAGTGCTTTGCTCAAGGACATAACGCATCGCCCGGTCCGAGAATCGAACTCACAACCTCACGATTGCGAATCCAATTCTCTAACCACTCAGCCACCGAAGATAACAGCAGTATATGCACTACGGAAAAACGAAGAACAGTCATATGGGGAATTTTCACTCATCAGCTATCTACTGGATGTTTTTGTAGTTTCGGACTCTTTATAACACTCTACCACACTTCCTATGACACTAATAATCTCTAATGCAAGAGAGCTATTTGAGCGGGTCACAACGGACTATTGGACAATAATTGTACTGGTCATGTCTTTCCAACCAATTTACCAGAAAGAAGTTCAGTTGATCAAAAAGAGGAAATGCCCATCGTCGATATCAGCAGAAGATCCATATTTCATACAAAGAAATACGTTTGATGGTCGTTCGACCTGCCCTAAATAGTTGCCAAACTTTCTTTAAATAAAATCTGGCTGTCTTATTTATGAAAGAAAGGGCACAGTTGGTCCTGTATTATGTAGGACGGGATTGACAATTACCTCCGTTCACGTCCTGGGTTCAAATCCCACCGAAGTTAATTTTGCTTTTCGTTCTTACAGAGTCGATAAAATACCAGTCAGGGGCACTAGGGTCGGTCTAATCGACTCCCGCCCGCCCCACAAAAAATCCTCCCAAAACAAACTGTTGGCCTTGTGCCTAAATGAAAAACCATTATTTACCGGATGGGATGGTTATGGCTGGAAAACTTTTGACCGTAGATCTACTCGATCAGGACTGACATGTGGCCTAACAACAACTACATCATCATCATCAACTACATCATCATCATCAACTACAACAACAACAACAACAACTACAATAACATCAACAACAACTACAATAACATCAACAACAACATCAACAACAACTACAATAACATCAACAACAACTACAATAACAACAACAACAACATCATCAACAACAACAACAACAACAACAACAATAACATCAACAACAGTAGTTCGCACTCACTAACAATTTTTTTTATATTTCTTGACATTTTAGCGAATAGGTTAGTAAGGCAATTTGGAAAGAAAGATAATCTATGATCGATTTGTCGATACCTCAACCAAATCTTTGAGTAACTTCGTTTATTAGAAGGAAAATAGCCCCCCCCCCCTCCCCCACCTCACCTCTACCACACCCATCCCCCCCCATCCCCACCCCGACTATCAAACTGTTTTTTTAAAAATCAATAAAACATATCAGAAAATAAACGACAAAACAATGTATTACAGTGAACTCGACAAAAGTAATTAATTACATGTGAAGGGAGGGGAAGGGGGGTAGCGGAGGAGGGGTATATAGTTGGGGGAGGTTGTGGGGTGGGGGTGGGGGTGGGAGTAGAAAAGGAGGACACAGAAAATAATGATGGTAGTGGTGGTAGGTAGTGGTGGTGGTGGTGGGGTGGGGGGGGGGGTAGTTGTGGAGGTGGTAGTGGTGGTGGGGGTAGTTGTGGTGGTGGTAGGGGTTATGGCGGAAGGTGGGAATTATGGTGATGGTGGTTGTGTCGAGGGATAGAGTAGGGTGGTGTGGTAGTTTAGAGATTGGTTGAATGTTGGTAGTCGTAGTGGTAGTAGTAGTGGTAGTGGTAGTGGTGGTGGTAGTAGTAGTGGTTGTAGATATGAGTATTATGACAGATAGGAGGAAGGGGTGGTTTGGTGATGGTGTACTGGGTGGTGACGATAGTGATGGTGGTGTTGATAGAGATGGTGGTGGTGGTGGTGGTG
>OZ024749.1:56207863-56212863 GCA_964016885.1 Eledone cirrhosa | reverse complement strand
AAATTAACCCCAGAATTAAACCAACAACAGTAGAATTAAACCATAACTGTTGAGCACTAAATACACCTTACTCTCTTTCTCTCTCTCAACATTAATTCACCCCAGCCCCAACTTCAACCAATCAAACACCAGACCTCTCGACTTCAATAGTAACCATTTTTATATTTTCTTTTCCCGCATTATCCAATTAATGCCATCTTAATTACTAATCAAGTATGCTCCTTCCGGTATGCAATACATCAATGGCAGCGAGAGTAAGTATTCACCTTTAATCATTATCTTTTTCTCGGATCTAAATTACTCAAGAAGTGTTTCTTTAATGTTTTTTTACACCTACACACATACACAGAAACACACAGATAAAAACACACAAACATAAACACATACACACATATAAATACACACGCACAAACACAAGCACACACACATATTCTCTCCCTCTCTCTGTTACAAATACGGTAGTTATATTATTAATGTGGAAGTATCGATAATGGTGCTAGTGATTGGGACTACTCTCAGCTTGTGTCTGTAGGTCAATACTTTGGAGAGGGCACTTGCCTCGCCCCCACCCGGTTGTCAAGGCGATTGTGGGTCGGTGGGGGTTTTCAATTAACCATAAGTATTCAGATCTCTATACCAGGACTAAATACCTCATATAACTGTCTATTATATACACCCAACTTATGTAATATATAAACATGTTACCACATCGTTTTTCCTCTTTTCATTTCTATATAAACCACAACTTAATGTTGTACACTGTCTTTGTATCGTCTCCTTCATCTGGTGCCTGCGTAGAAAACATGTAGGCGGCCATACAAATACAATGGCTTTTGTTTTAGTTGCAAATCCAACAATTTTGGGGACAAGGGAGAGTCGAAGAAATCGACCCCAGTGCATTATTGGGACTTTATTTTATCGATCCCGTAAGAATGAAAGGTAAAGTTAACAATACTAATAAGAAATGTTTTGTTTTAAAATATAGTTGGGTGGATAATTGGCAGATTGTGTTGTTTTTCGAAGACTAATGTCTGCATTTATCATACTGGTATCTCTAGAATATCATATTTATCATACTGGTATCTCTAGAATATCACATTTATCATACTGGTATCTCTAGAATTTCACATTTATCATACTGGTATCTCTAGAATATCACATTGATCATACTGGTATCTCTAGAATATCACATTGATCATACTGGTATCTCTAGAATATCACATTGATCATACTGGTATCTCTAGAATATCACATTTATCATACTGGTATCTCTAGAATATCACATTGATATGCGGATCTGAATCCAGTACATTAAGGTAACGAAATATTATAGTTGAAATATATATATATATATATATATATATATATATATATATATATATATATATATATATTGCTCTGATCACACATGGCGTGCATTTCCGACTAGTTAGATTAAAAATTATTTATTGACATGAAGTAAATAGGAAACGCTAATCACTCGGCCCGTATTCCAATGAGCTATTGATTCGTTCAGTCAACTGCAACTGTCGGAACACATACAGGAAGTTGAATGTTAAATACAAGACAACACATGGAATTGTAATGCTAAAGAAAGAAATATTGCTAAATTTCACGTCAACAGTGATATAAATACAAATATTGAAACGAATAGCGTGGTTGTTTGCAATGATTTTCTCTTCTCTGGTGGTTATCTATCTATGGGCAATAATACAATCTAGATAGAATGTACAGAATTACAATAATACCTGTTGACAGTGAATCTAATGAGAGAGGTGCCATACAGGCGAGCACATTAATCAGATCAACTGATATAATATTTGTTCTTGGGTTGTTTATCAAATTTGTTGGAACCGATGTCTGTGTTTTACTCTCTATAATTCAATCATAAGCCAATTGTGTGAGTATTCCGTAGACTAGTTTTATCGAAATTAATTTAACTACCGTTCTAATATACTCTGACACTAAATTAATGGATACAGACTTGTCAAGAAAAATGTTTCTTCTTTAACATTCTCGTTGAAATAAATAAAGCGTTCAGTAATTCGCAGAAACCTCTCAATAAATATTAAACTAACAATGGAATCTCTGACTAGTTGCGCAGCCTCCTCAATTTAGTCTGCAATGGATATGTCAAAGGTGTCTTAATTCCTTCTGTACTTATCTGATCTCCTGCATTCGTTTATCTTTTCCTCTCCCTCATCATAGATGGTTTGTCTCACCCCATAGTATCTGTTTTATGTCGTCTTATCTGACCTGCTTTCTTCTCGCATCTGCTTTGTCTCGTTTCATCATATCTGCGTTGACTCGTCCCATAATACCTTTTTTATCTCGCCCCAATCATACATGTTGTGTCTCACCCCAATCATATTTGCTGTGACTCGCCACGTAAGACCTATGTTATCTCGTCCCAATCACACCTATGTTTTCTCGTCCCAATCACACCTATGTTGTCTCGTCCCAATCACACCTGTGTTGTCTCGTCCCAATCACACCTGTGTTGTCTCGTCCCAATCACACCTGTGTTGTCTCGTCCCAATCACACCTGTGTTGTCTCGTCCCAATCACACCTGTGTTGTCTCGTCCCAATCATACCTGTTGTGTCTCGCCCCAATCATACTTGCTGTGACTCGCCACGTAAGACCTGTGTTGTCTCGTCCCAATCACACCTGTGTTGTCTCGTCCCAATCACACCTGTGTTGTCTCGTCCCAATCACACCTGCTATGTCTCGTCCCAACCACACCTGCGTTATCTTGCCCAATTATACTTGCTTTGTTTCGCCTCATCACACCTGTGTTGTCTCGCCCAACAGCACCTGCTTTGTCTCGCTCAGTCATACCTGCTATGTCTCGTCATATATCTGCTAGTCTCGTTTTATCACACCTGCTTTGACTCGATTTTTTATTGCTGCTGTCTGACTCCAGACACTCAATAGAATACTGTTCACAATGTTGAAAAATAAACATCATTTAGTCATTCCATGAGAGTATCTTTGTCAATCTAAGACCTGTGAGATACGAACTGGTTATATCGGTAGTAACGATATGTAAATAGGGAGTGTGTGTGTAACCACTGAAGGTTTTCAACTGGCAATAGACTAGTGTATGTTATATATATAATCATTGCTAATATAGAATCGCTCCCCCACTAACCTTCCTTCATTTTAGGGGGAAACAGGAGAGATATAATTAATTTCTTTAGCCGCTAGCTAAGATATAGAAGTTGTAAAAGTTCAGGGAAGAGGATGGTTTCGTTGATAGAAGAGACAAGCTTGTTATTCGTCATCAAACCGGTTCGAAAAACAAAAGTCGAATTTTTCATACTTTGACTTCCTTCTCTAAATAAGTAAATATTGTATTATCTTTGAATAAATGAACAAAAACGAATGAGAAGTAACAGAGCCGGGCACCAAAAGATGAAAACATAAATTAGAAAAAAAGGGAAGGAAAAAACAAAAGAAAAAAACAAAACTGAAATCGGAGTAGCAAATAGCTTAAAGGCTTCCAGTATGTAGCTTCGTATTGAGAAAATATTAGAAATTTATCAGCTTTCCTAAATGAATTTCGACTTATTTCACACGTGTTTGTAGTTTTATCTGCGAAGTTAAGTGTCAGCTTTTTAATTACTATTGTTTATCTGTTGTTTTATTGTAAACGGATGTGTATTTCTTTGTTGCACTAAATAACCAAGACTTGGTGTTGTTGTTGCTGTTGTTGTTGTTATGGTTTGGCTTTTTTTTCTTCTTTTGCTTTCTTTTTTGTTTTTTTTGTTTGTTTTGTTTTGTTATTTTTGGTTAAAAACAAGAGACAAAAAATAACAAAAACAACTACAACTACAACTATTACTACTACTACTACTACTAGAACACGGTCCTTTATGGTTTTTCTCCAAACAAGAACTACTACTACTACTACTACTACTACTACTACTACTACTACTACAAAACAACATGGTCCTAAACGGTTTTTCTCCAAAACAACAACTGGTTCTTGAAAGTTATTGTGTTACTCTGACATAAATGGTATCATTTACATTTGAAAGAGAATTGGAAAATTAAAAGAAATATTATTTTTCTTTGTCAATATGAAGTAAACAATATATTCCTTGTAAGGAGATAGAATTGCGAAATAATCAACGAACTAAAGAGAAACTTTAGAAAGTATCTATCTAACTACCGTCTCTCTCTCTCTCTCTCTCTCTCTCTCTCTCTCTCTCTCTCTCTCTCTCTCTCTCTCTTTCTCTCTCTCTCTCTCTCTCTTTCTCTCTCTCTCTCTCTCTCTCTCTCTCTTCTCTCTCTCTCTCTCTCTCTCTATATATATATATATTATATATATAGAGAGAAAGTATTTCCGTAGGAAGGGTAAAGGAAAGGAGAGTGCTCTATGTATGCTACATAGCTATTTAATTATGTAATAAACAACATAAGACAATTATTCCATTCACCAAAGGTTTCACGAAGACAGACGAGCTCAACAGAGACGTCTGAAATCGCTCATCAGAATGAAAATTTAATATGGACGATATATATATATATGTATATTAACTTAGTAAATAATTCCTTTAGAATTATTTACTAAGTTAATAGTTTCTAATTTAGGGCCAACACAGGGCCAATAATTTTGGAGGGGGGGGGGAGTCGATTAAATCGACCCCAGTGTGTTACGGGTACTTTATTTTATCGAGCTCGGAAGGCAAAGTTAACCTCGACGAGATTAAGTTAAAGTTAACATGAAGTTAGTCTCTAAATCATACAATAGATCAACAGCAGTCATTAAAATCTCGTTATTACCAACACCTGTTTATATTTCATGAGAAAGGCAAAGGTTTTTGACACCCTGTTATCTAGGTTTGTCTGGAATTTCAAGTTTAACAACACGTTTTATGGTATCAGTGTAAAATCATTCATTGGTTTCATCACTAACAACCTTTGCCAACTCTGTACATCTGAGAAACTACAAATATCATTTTCTCACGAATTCCTCCTTAATAGTTATTTTAA
>OZ024749.1:56180363-56195363 GCA_964016885.1 Eledone cirrhosa | reverse complement strand
CTGCCAATTTACCACCCTAGCATGGCGTCCGACCCTCTACCGATACTGCCAATCCACCACCCTAGCATGGTGTCCGACCCTCTACCGATACTGCCAATCCACCACCCTAGCATGGCGTCCGACCCTCTACCGATACTGCCAATTCACCACCCTAGCATGGTGTCCGACCCTCTACCGATACTGCCAATTCACTGATGATAATGTCGGATAATGTCAATAATAAAGTATATGTTGGACCACTGTTGGTTCCAACGGTTAGTGTTGGAGCTGTTTGACCAACACAACATTCTGCTAAAAAAATTAACGTGCCAAGTAATTGAGCAGCACACAGACACGTGTACACCTATAGAAGTTTACCCTGATATACTGCGTGAAACAATATCTGGCAAGGCAGGGCCTTCGAACGACAGGTACGACATACGTTCACCACCTCAGTGATATAGGGCAATGTGAAGGTTTTGTGCTCAGGAATAAAATTTGTCGCCAAGTAATCGAACTCAAGACTCTGTCAGCCGAACGACCTAACCAACAAACCACACGACTAGTGGAAGATATTTCATTGGAATATATCAACTTCGTGTAAAATATCCCTCAAAACTTATTTACATACCTACCCTTTGTTTACGCACACATACTGACACACGTACACACATGTACACTCACACACAGATACACACACACACTGACATAGGCAGTCACTCACACACGAATACACACAGGCACTCATGCACATAAACACACACACACACAGACACACAGTCACTCACACGTACAGACAGACACACGCACAGACCCCAACCACAAGAAATATATGATATAATTGTCCAATGTTTCCTTTGTAGATGACGAGAAATTTTTAATTAAGAGACGAGGGATTAGAAAATACGATTTTTACTCGCAAATAATTAATTAGTAGTATGTAAGCAAGTTTTCCTAATTATATTTTTCACCCGCACACACTTCCCTCTTTCACACATACACACACTTCTCACTTCCACCCACACACCCTTTTCTCTCCCACTGATACACACACACACACACACCCATATATATTATGTATATATATATATTTACCTATTTGTGTATGTAGATATACACACACATTTGTATGTAATGAGTTTGTGTACAAATATATATGGCTATATATACATATGTGTGTGCACACACATATAAATCTTTCTCTCTCTCTCTCACACACACACTCTCTCTCTCTCTCTCTCTCTCTCTCTCTCTCTCTCTCTCTCTCCCTCTCTCTCTCTCTCTCTCTATATATATATGAATGTATATATATATAGGGAATGTAACGTGGAGTTACTGTAGGTTCACCCGAGTGAACACTGGATGCGTAGTTTCCACTCTGTAAAGAGGTGTAGAACTAAACAGTGTAAATATAATAATAAAAGGACGATTTGTTATGTCTTCAATACGTTTATTAAGTAGTGACACGTGTTTCGCTATTGATCAGCTCAAGGTTTGATCTGTATCGTTCTGGCCCGACTCTGGAATCAAAAGCTCGTCGGACCTCTGCTGGGGTAATATTCTGAGCTCTATAGGCTTCAACAAAGCGCTTAGCCGTTATCGAACAGATATGAGGTTCGTTTCCTCTTAGCGACCAAAGGCAAATCTTTCCGGTCTTTAAGGGTCTTCACTTTAATATAAGTATTTGATACTTGGGAAAGTAACTCCTGTTAGCCAATCTCCGTTGAAACAATGTGAGTTCTGCCGGCGGCCACTAACATTTAACCACACACACACACACACACACACACACACACACACACACACACACACACACACACACACACACATAAAACTAACCTAATATAGAAAAAAACTGTTACAGGACCAGAACACTACAGGACCTGAACCCGGGGCTGATATATATATATATATATATATATATATATATATATATACATATATATATATATACATATATATATATATCAAGAAAGAAGAGTGACACGTTTTGCTATACAAAAAAGGTTTTCAATCACATTGCTGACAATTGTTTCTCTGAACTGGTAGGTCTAGAGATCGCTACCCGCCTGTTTTCGCGTCATTCGATCACCAATACATAGTTGGAACCAGTCAATTCATCAGAGCTAGTGAGAATATATATATATATATATATATATATATATATATATATATATATCTTTCAACGTTATATATATATATATATATATAACGTTGAAAGAGATAGAAAGCTAAAACAATGCAAAATGGATTGTAAGATGAGGTAACGAAAAGTAAGTCCCTGGTAACTTATATATAATATATAATATATGGATGTGCCTCATGCATCGATACATACACATACTTGCATAAACAATATACACGAATTACGAAAGCAAAATTATTATATATGAAATAATTATATAAAAAATATCACAAAAAACGACATACAATACAGAAATATTTCTTCTGTTGATATTTCAAAATGACAGATTCTATTTTGTTGTTGGCTAGTTATTTCTTCATTTCGTTGTCCACAACTTCTATGATATCACTAAGTGTGATAACTAACTGCAAGTCACGCTATGAAATAGGATGATAGCTTAATATAATTTTGCCAATAATATTCTGATGGAAGAAAGCCATTAAACTGACACACGTGAACTAGTGGAGAGTAATATTTATGGTATAGTCCTATTATTATGCTTGTATGCTTAGCAGATAAAATCTAGATGTTTTCTACTTAATATAGGTGTTATGATGTTACGAGGAAATCCTTATTTTTTGTTTGTTCTCAGTTTATGTAAACACACACACATATATATACACACACACACACACACATATACACGCACACACATATATATATATAGACATATATACATACACGTATATATATATATATATACACATATATGCACATATATATAATCATACACAAACACACACATATATATATACATTTCACTCACACACATGTATACACAAACACACACATAATATATATATACATATATACATACACATACATATATATATACATACACATGTATACACATATATATAATCATACACACACACACGTATATATATATATACACGTATATACAGACACATAATATCTATCTTAAGAGGAGCACCCACCATTAAACATTATAGGTAATACTATAAATATTAAGGGTTGTAACATAAACATTAAATGTTCTAAGATGGCGGCGAGATAGAGGAAGAAGTGTAGTGGGTCCTTTATTGTTTAATACACCTGAGTTGTTTAGTAGTAAGGAGGGCTTCTAATATAGTTGGAGGGGGATCTAAAAGTATTTTGTGAGATTCTGAAACCTTTTGTGACATTTCTTTATAACGAATACAACACTGTGTTGTTATTGTTGTTGTTGTTGTTGTTGTTAATGGTATTGTTGTTGTTGTTGTCGTTGTTAATGGTATTGTTGTTGTTATTGGTGGATTGGCAGTATCGGTAGAGGGTCGGACACCATGCTAGGGTGGTGGATTGGCAGTATCGGTAGAGGGTCGGACGCCATGCTAGGGTGGTGGATTGGCAGTATCGGTAGAGGGTCGGACGCCATGCTAGGGTGGTGGATTGGCAGTATCGGTAGAGGGTCGGACGCCATGCTAGGGTGGTGGATTGGCAGTATCGGTAGAGGGTAGGACGCCATGCTAGGGTGGTGGATTGGCAGTATCGGTAGAGGGTAGGACGCCATGCTAGGGTGGTGGATTGGCAGTATCGGTAGAGGGTCGGACGCCATGCTAGGGTGGTGGATTGGCAGTATCGGTAGAGGGTCGGACGCCATGCTAGGGTGGTGGATTGGCAGTATCGGTAGAGGGTAGGACGCCATGCTAGGGTGGTGGATTGGCAGTATCGGTAGAGGGTCGGACACCATGCTAAGGTGGTGGATTGGCAGTATCGGTAGAGGGTCGGACACCATGCTAGGGTGGTGGATTGGCAGTATCGGTAGAGGGTCGGACGCCATGCTAGGGTGGTGGATTGGCAGTATCGGTAGAGGGTCGGACACCATGCTAGGGTGGTGGATTGGCAGTATCGGTAGAGGGTCGGACGCCATGCTAGGGTGGTGGATTGGCAGTATCGGTAGAGGGTCGGACGCCATGCTTTGCAGCATAGAGTTACGCCCCTTTACGGTCTCAGTTCAAATCCCACCGAGGTTAACTTTGCCTTTTCTCTTTACGGGGTCGATAAAATAAAGTACCAGTAATACACTGGGTAATTGCTGGCCTTGTGCCAAAAAGTAGAAACAATTATTATTATTATTGTTAAGGGCGGGTCGTTGGCAGTATCGGAAGAGCGTCGGACGCTATACTTTGTAGCATAGAGTTACGGCCCTTTACAGTCTGAATTCAAATCCCACCGAGGTTAACTTTACCTTTCATCCTTACGGAGTCGATAAAATAAAGCACCAGTAATACACTTGGGTCGATTTAATTGACTTTTCCCCTTCCCTTCAAATTGCTGGCCTTGTGCCTAAAGTAGAAATAATAATAATAATTGTTTCTACTTTAGGCACAAGGCCAGCAATGACCCAGTACATTACTGGTACTTTATTTTATCGACCCTGTAAGAATGAAAGACAAAGTTAACCTCGGCGGGATTTGAACTCAGATCGTAAAGGGATGTAACTATGCTGGAAAGCATGGCGTCCGACCCTCTACCGATACTGCCAATCCACCAGAAATAATAATTATTGTTGTTGTTCTGCCCCCAGTTTATGTCTGATCGAGGTAAAGAAAATATGGCAACACACGAAGATCGAATCCAGGAACTTTGGCATTCTAGGAAATTAGCACTTAAATGTTTTTTTGAATGATTGTCCTAATATCCCTCAGTCAGATTCCAGCTTCTGGTCCTTAATGAACAAAACCGATCTTGATTGTACGTAAACTCTGTCATTTAAACTAATTAAAGGTAGGGCTTATTTAATATACATTGATGTGATTAAGTTATGCATTTTAGAATTACAATTACTTCCTTGAGACGTTTTATATGAAATAAAAATCAACCGAGAGAGAGAGAGAGAGAGAGAGAGAGAGAGAGAGAGAGAGAGAGAGAGTGTGTGTGTATGTGTGTGTGAGAGAGAGAGAGAGATGTAAAAACAAAATATAATTTAAAATTTAAAATAACAAACGAAGCTGTAACAAGGTTTCGAATCATGTTCAGAATTATTTCTTCTTATAATATTGGTGTTGTTGATTAAAGGACAAACATGGCTATTTCAATTTCCTGGCAGAAATCGATATATCTAATTCTCCAATGATGAACAACATTGATTATAAGAGACCAAGTAAATATTGAAGACATTTGATGTTTCCTTTCATATATCACACTTGAGTGAGATAAAAAACAAAGACCTAGCATTATAATATGACCACGTATCATGAGAGCAGCATCTAACAGTTGTAGTCATATCATATGACCTAGGAGACAAACAACAATTAATGTTAATGTGGCAGAGCAATATTAACTTAACAATTGAACAAACACACACATACACACACAGACGCACGAACGTACATACGTACATAGACGCATACATCGTACATACATTATATATGTATACTCACCAAGGTTAACTTTGCCTTTCATCCTTACGGGGTCGATAAAATAAAGGACCAGTAATGTACTGGGATAATTGCTGGCCTTGTGCCAAAAGTAGAAACAATTATATATGTATACACACACGCACATATATATAGTAATAATAATAATTATGAAGACCAAAATCCGAAGAGGGTTCGATAAGGATTATATATATATAAAGGTGGGTGAAGACAACGGAAAAACGGACATAACACAGGACAGTCCTTTCTTATAATTCGATCACTGGAGATATTTGTGGTTGCGGTGCATTAAAAGTATACATGGATTAAGGTTGAATGTGAATGGGTGATATTTTTGTCAAGTGTATTCTACGCTACCTGCGAAACAACAATAGCCTTGCGAATGGAATTTGGTTGACGAAAATCATGTATTCCGTTGAAGGAACCATTCCTGTTTTTGTGGGAATATTAATTCTTGACCAAGTTTGACTGCAACAATTGGCGTTTAAATAACGTTGACTGAGTACATGTCTGAATATAAAGTGTTATTCTTTTTTTTTTAAATAATTGTTTATAACGTTATTTACATATTGAGTGCTTACTAAACTGCTACCACCATTCCTGGGGGTTTTGCAGTTTTTCCCATATAAATACTCTACTCTGTAATCCGATCCATTAATCTTTTTCCGAAAATCGAAGAATATTTCAAAATCTTCTGAACATTTGGTTATGTGTGTTTTATGGCAGAATGTTACCATTTTGCTGATCTTAGATTGCGTTGCTGGAATCCTAATGGCTTTCTCTATTTATATTGTTCAGTAACAATTGATCTAAAAACTAATCCCACAGGAATCATGTTGGTTCTGTTGTGAAGTTTACCATTCTCTAGAAAAGTATTAGAATGTAAAATGGTATAAATCATCGTTGTTATTAGTCAGATTGGATACTCTGGATTGGAAGAGCGTTGGACATGGTGTATGTCATAGAGTTACGTCCCTTTATCTTATGTAGCCGTAACAGCCCTCTGACCTAGGTGTAGAGCCTGCTGTCACCCTTTCCCCTTCCCCTTTTCTTTCTTCCTTTGGCACATAGTCCTTGCTCTTTCTCCCCCCCCCCCCCCCTTTTCTCATTTATGGCATTTTTAGTACTTTCTAATACTGCATTCTTTTTCCGGACTATATTAGCTATTTAGATAAATCATGCAGAATATTCTATACACAGAACATCTTTCAAGTTCAAGTGCAGGCAATGGTGTCTTCTTTTTAAAAGAAAAGTATTTAATCTGTTGATAGGAAGTCTGGGTGTTGACTAATTGGTCACTTAGCTCCAGAGAATTACACTAAAATTTAGCGAGATTTTGCTTAGGTTTCTTCTTCTATCGCTATTGTCTCTTCTGCTTGATGGAGAGAAATCTGTGAAGAAGATAGTTTGTTGAAAAAATAGAGAACTAAAACAAAATAATATATATATGTATATGTATTTATATATGTATATGCATATATATATACATATGTATATATATATCTGTATATGCATATACGTTTGTATATGCATATACGTTTGTATACGCATATGTATTTATATATGTATATGCATATATATATGTATATATATATATGTATATGCATATATATTTGTATATATATATATATTGCAATAAAACAGGAAAATGTGACGCTACTTACATGTTATGGACTCTCTGCCTCGTAAGGTAGGCCTGGTGTGAAAAGAATCGCTTACACCTTTACTTTATGGCAGTTTGGTAAAAAATAAAATAAAATACAAGAAGTTAAAAGAACCATCGATATATTTCCATAAGTGTAAGTTGTCTGGAAAAGAATATGTTCCATTAAGAAAACAACAAAAGAAAAATAGAAAGCAAAACAAAACAAAAAACACAAAGAAAATATCTATAAAAAAAAATAAGGAAAGCACAAACCGCAAAAAATGTAAAGAGTTGGCGATGTTTCTTTCCATATGAGTAATAACAAATATTTGTTATTTTAGCATCACACTCAAGATGGCTGCCAATAAATCAGTTCACAGCATCTTTTCACTCTCCCGTGACGAAGTTTAATGTTCTTTCATAAATGGCTAGGTGTGAGATAAGGCAATTTAGCAGCCTTTGGGATTTCGAGTAGAGCCACTGACACCTAAGTCGAAAATATATGTTGAAAGAAGTGCTAATTCAACAAGCTTTTTTGCTGTAAAATGTCGCCAATTGTAAACCAGTGTATTGTCTTACAAAATTAAACCGCACTGCCACACCACAGGGAGTCATTTTTTATTTACTGAAATGATTATCTTAAAAACAGAAATATTCCCGTCTATTGAAAATAACTTCTCAATTGTAAGTTTCACATTTTATGGCTTCTTATTTCATATAGCTTCTTATTTCCTATAGCTTCTTATTTAATATAGCTTCTTATTTCATATAGCTTCTTATTTCGCATAGTTTCTTATTTCATATAGCGTCTTATTTCATATAGCGTGTTATTTCATATAGCTTCTTATTTCATATAGCTTCTTATTTCCTATAGCTTCTTATTTCATATAGCTTCTTATTTCATATAGCTTCTTATTTCATATAGCTTTCTTATTTCATATAGCTTCTTATTTCATATAGCTTTCTTATTTCATATAGCTTCTTATTTCCTATAGCTTCTTATTTCATATAGCTTCTTATTTCATATAGCTTATTTCATATAGCTTCTTATTTCATATAGCTTCTTATTTCATATAGCTTATTTCATATAGCTTCTTATTTCATATAGCTTTCTTATTTCATATAGCTTCTTATTTCCTATAGCTTCTTATTTCATATAGCTTCTTATTTCATATAGCTTATTTCATATAGCTTCTTATTTCATATAGCTTCTTATTTCATATAGCTTATTTCATATAGCTTCTTATTTCATATAGCTTCTTATTTCATATAGCTTATTTCATATAGCTTTCTTATTTCATATAACTTCTTATTTCCTATAGCTTCTTATTTCATATAGCTTCTTATTTCCTATAGCTTGTGATTTTATCTCTGATGTGAATTCTTTTAAAAAACATTTTCACAGAACAAAAAAAAAAAAAATCTCGTTTCAAATCTTTCCCGAGTTAAACATAATCCGAGGTTCAAATGCCGTCAATACGTTATGTTGTTTGTGTTGAAGTCTAAGAAACTTCTCTCTCTCTCTCTCTCTCTCTCTCTATCTCTCTCTCTCTCTCTCTCTCTCTCTCTCTCTCTCTCTCTCTCTCTCTCTCTCTCTCTCTCTCTCTCTCTCTCTCTCTCTCTCTCTCTCTCCGACAATAACGTGTCTATGAGTTTCAGAAAAAGAGGTTCTATTAGTAAACTCGTGAGAAAGAGGAGGAGATATGAAAACATATCTCCATAGATTTTATAAAGTTTACACAGAGAAAGCAAATAAATAAAAATAGATATTCCAGCCTTGTTCTTCCGATCTTTTACACCACAGAATCTAAATATAGACAGTGGAATGTATATTTCGACAGATTTGGCGACTATCTCTAGCTAATCGGGCAACCACGTAGCTGGCCCCAGTTTTCGGCTAGTAAGTAAAAGCCTGTTGTTAACTTACCGATAAGTTCGGTTTTCATATAAACTCTTTCCACCGTTACACGAAAAAAAAAAAAAAAAAAAAAAATATCTATATCTATATATCATCATCATCATCATCACTGTTTAACGTCAATTTTTCCACACTAGCATGGTTTAGGCAATATATATATATATATATATATATATATATATATATATAATTAGAAATTGAACCGAAGGTTTCTGGATCACAGATGATAATAATATACGTCTGGATTGGTCGTCAGATGTTATCTGAGATGATAACATCTCTGTCTGACGACCGGTCCAGGCGTATATTATTATCGTCTGTGATCCAGAAACATTTGGTAAGGGAGTAGTTATATTTTGTGTTGTTCAATTTCTAATTAAATAGCTCTGTTCTGTACATAGAGCACTCTTTTTTCCTTTGTTTTTCCTTCGGAATTATCTAACACACACACACACACACACACACACACACACACGCACACACACACACACACACACACACACACACACACACACACACACACACACACACACACACACACACACACACACACACACACACACACACACACACACATATATATATATATATAAATTACAAGAAACGAAGCGAGCTGTGTGGTTACAGTAAACAAAGTTTAAGATGGTAATATGGACGAAACAAGAGAAGAAATCCTTCATCAGCTGTTAACCGTAGATCATATATATATATATATATATATATATATATATATATATATATATAATATGATTTGCGTAATCCATCCATATATATGTATGTATGTGTTTCTGTATGATTTGTGTAATCCAAAACTCCTGTTCTTTTCTATGTCTCCATTACACTAAGTCATCAGAGTGTGATGGTTAACTGGCCATTGAGCTTCAGTGATGTATTACATTGTCAGCTGTAGAGAATTATATAATATTTATTTCAAAGGAATAAAGATTAAGATGACGGCTGAGAAGACACCAACGTGAGAGTTTTTATACGATTGATTTTGTAGCAATCTTAGTTCCCTTTCCGCTTGACACAAACATATACATGTGTGTTGTCTATGTTTATAAATTGTGTACGTATTTCGTTAGATGCATTTGTGTGTGTGAGTATATATATATATATATATATATATATATATATATAAGCATCAGCTCGTTTACGTTCAACTAGTTTATATATATATATATATATATATATATATATATATATATATATATATATATAGAGGGTGTCCCCCAAAATGTATATACATATCTATTAGAATGCTGTTGAAGCGTGTATTCAGTTTGGGGGGACATCCTGTATATGTGTGTGCGCTTGTGTATGTGTTACTGTATGTATATAGAATAAACATAGAAAAGGTAACGAATAAAAGCATGAAACTATGTGGTCAGACTTTGAACAAATACCAAGATACACTAATTATTCTGTCAACACTCTGAAGGTTTGTTTATGTATGTTATATATATATATATATATATATATATATATATATATATATATATATATATATATATATATAATGTGTAAAAATAAATTATCGAGAATCGGAATCTCGGCCCACGAACTAACGAAACACAATCTTCGAAATGCATGGCAAAGGGCTCAATAGTTTGGATAAACCAGAGCTATAACTATCGTTTAAATACCAACACATAGAGACAATGCTTATATGTATGTATATATCAATTTGTCAAGCTGTTATTACTCTAAGACCTACCTTATTGCGTGCTTTGCTGCTCGTTCCTAATTGTAGGTTGTTAGAGCTTGGCCACAGCCAAAGCTTCGATTTTACTAAGCTTCCACTTTTATATATATATATATATATATATATATATATATATATATATATATATATATATATTATATGGCGAACTGAATAGACACGTGTTATTTCTCTGAAAAACATTTTTTTTCCGTTCCTTTCTCTTCTCACTTTCTGTCTTTCTATTACATCTTTTATTTCTCATTCTATCTTCTGAAGAAGGACTAGTGTCCGAAACGTTAACACCCTTTTCCTACTGTATCAAGAGTTAAAGTAATATATTTCTTCATTGTACTGTGACGTTTGCTTTGTTGTTTCTGTTTACTTTTTGCATACATACATACACACACATATATATACATATATATGTGGATATTTGACGAAGATCTATTAAAGTTGACAATGGCGTTCATTTGAACCCAGAACACAAAAAGCCGGAATTTACTCGCCACAAGACATTTTATCTGACGCTCTAACGCTTCGGACAATTTACTCTTCGTCAGACAGACAGATACTACATCCGTTCATGTCCGTTAAAAAAAAAAAATGATGGGAGGAAAAAAAAGAACAAACAATTTCTTTGGCACATCACTTCGGAACACAAACAACAACAAACAAATCCCTTTTTTTCTTTAAACAATACGTCAAAACTATAATAGTAAATATTCTGTTTTATTTTAACAAACCTAGAAAACAAAACAAAACAAACAAAAAATAAACGAAAGAAAAAAAAGTATCTTCTTAAGGCAAACATCTGCTAAAGGGTGATAAAGGAGAAAATAAGCCACGAACTGCAACAAGACAACAGTAAAGAAATGGTAAACTAAATAAACAAAAAAATAATATACAGAGGGTGGGGGGGGGGGATATTACTGATCCGGTATGGGTTTTTTTTATTATTTTAAAAATATTATTTTTTATTATTATTATTATTTTTTTTTTGCCGTTGTCTGTCCGACTAAATGACACATTGAGAATTTGCTATTAATTGTAGCGGTAGTGAAGGGTTCGTTTCGCTATAACTTGGCAGATCCGCCTTGCTAATATAATTTCCATTGATTTCTAGCAGTAAATTGAAAACAAACAATGTAGAAAATGTGTTTTTGTCTGTTTTTTTCTTTCCTTTTTGCAAATCAATTCTCTCACAAATTCACTCGTCTACGTGACTCAATCTATGGAAGGTCGCGAGGATAAAACTTGTCTGTTGCCACTTGCTACATGCATCTATATATATATATATACACACACATACAGACATGCTTGTATACATATATAGAAGCATACAAATGTACATATACAATTACATGCACACATATCTATGTGTGTATGTGTATACACACACACACACACACACACACACACACACACACACATATAGATATATGTACCCACTGTTCGTGTCTGATTGATTAATGTTGTGATAGAAATAAAATAGAAAAAATCGACAAAACAAACGAAAGAAATTAAGAAAAAACATTTGTTATTTTTTGTGTGTGGACCCACAAAAATAAAAGGGGCCATAGTTGTTGTAATCGATATCGATATATAGCTGGTATTTACTTTACAAGACTCTCCAGACGGAAATGAAATGTAAAATACCATTGCAGGTATGTAAAGAAGCAATGGTTGTATAAAAACAGTTTCGGATTTAGGCCCAAGACAACTTTGAGGGGGGGAAAAGTCGATTAGATCCGGTACAAAGCTGTACTCCGTCCGTTTCCACAGATCCGAACTATATATACACCTGTATTTAGTCGATTAGATCCGGTACAAAGCTGTACTCCATCCGTTTCCACAGATCCGAACTATATATACACGTGTATTTAGTTTTTTTTTTATTGTGAAAAGATACTTCATCGTTTTTCTTAATATATATATACACTCTGTTTGGGAATCGAGTGCTCTTTTTGGTACCACCACCAGTAATTCACTGAATCACATATACTATATATATATATATATATATATATATATATATATATATTGAGTATATGTTGGTTGTATACCAACACCTCAGTATGCAGGCTGGAGCACTCGACGAAGTGCGCAGGTTGGTTTGGTTTCTCCGGAGTAATGTAAAATAAAGTTAAATAAAAAGTCAAATGTTTAAAATTTAGCTTCGTTTATTACTGCTATATATATTTCAGTGACAGCCATCTTTGACTGTGACCTCTTCAGGCAGTTCGAAATAGTATGGTATAGACAAGTACATATGTTGTTGAGGTGTATAATTTTGTTAATACTCTGATATGCCCAGTTCCTGAATCATATGATTCCAGTTCCTCAGTGAAATAACAACCCAACCAGGAACTGGGCATATCAGAGTATTGACAAAATTATACACCTCAACAACATATGTACTTGTCTATAGCACACTAATTCGAATTGCATGAAGAGGTCACAGCCAAAGATGGCTGTCATATAGCAGTAATAAACGAAGCTAAATTTTAAACATTTGACTTTTTATTTAACTTTATTTTATATATATATATATATATATATATAAATATATATATATATATATATATAAATATATATATATATAAATATATATATATATATATATATATATATATATATATATATATATATATATATATATATATATATATATATATATATAGAGAGAGAGAGAGAGAGAGAGAGAGAGAGAGAGAGAGAGAGAGAGAGAGAGAGAGAGAGGGAGCAGAAAGGGAAGGGAGAAATGATAGGAATTCATATATAAGCAAGATAGCTAACGAACGACACGATAAAATAATATATTATAATATATAAATAAAATACTATACTATATATATATATATATATATAATAATATACTATAATATACGATAAAATAATCTTCGTGTTTTCTACACAAATACAACATCAATCATTAGAAACAGTTTCTTTTAATTTGTCAATATATCGTTAGATGATAGTGTGGTGTCATCGTAATGTTTGTATTTGAAGTTTATCGCCATTTTTGCCTTTCATGTCTCTTTTCATATTTATACTCCATTTTGTTTATACTTTATTTGCACTATTTTCTCTTCTTTCTGTTTTGTTACTTGTTTTTGTTTTTACTCGGTTTTAAAAGTTTAGTCTTTCCTGTCTAACTATAATATCAGTCGACTTCTTGTCTACTTACTATAGAACTTGAATTATAAATACTGAAAAGTAGGTAATTAGTTTGCTATAATTAATTGCCAAAAGATTGCTTACTGTTATATTTCTTTTCACAATATCGCTATTGAATGAGAGATAATCGGTAGAGCGACAGACAAAATAAGTTGCATTAATTTCATTACAACCCTTTATGTTGTGAATTCAAATCTCTCTGTTGAGGACCACTTTGTATTTTAATCTCCAGAAATCGATGAAATACGTACAAATCAAGTAGTAAGATCAATTTAACCGACTGTAATCTCTCTCATAATTGTATGGCTTTGGACCATAATACTTATGGCGGCAATTTGGGAGCTGTGAGAGCGTCGGATAAAATGCTTAGTTGGAATTAGAATTCGGATTGCTAAGTAAATTTAGATTTCATCCTCATGGGGCCGATAAATAGGTATCAGCATAGTGCTCGGGGGCAAGGCAATTCTTGTCCTTCGTTTTCTCTTAATCAGCTTAGGTATTGGTGAGTAAAGAGCTGTGGGTGACAATTGACAGAGCTCCTTTTTCCAGTAAACAACTTTCATAGCATATCAGTTTCTTTGTTTTGTTTCTAAGAAAGAAAGAATAGCGTTACTGGAGGACAGATTCTATACAGCACTGGAGTGCTGGAGGACAGATTCTATACAGCACTGGAGTGCTGGAGGACAGATTCTATACAGCACTGAAGTGCTGGAGGACAGATTCTATACAGCACCGGAGAGCCGGTTTATTTGTTTATTACCCTTTCAGTTCTGATATGAAATTTCAACACTGGGGTCGACTAAGCGAGGTAATCAACAGCAAAATGTGTCTCAAAGCAATATTAGAGATCGAGAAACTTCTTGTTTCAAGAGTGGTGTTGGTTGTGGTAGTGGTGGCGGTGGTGGTAGTGGTGGTAGTGGTGGTGGGGGTTAGGAAGAATTTAGAGGGAAACGAGAAGATTTTCTTTGAGCTGAAATATGTATTGATTACATAAACTTCTTCAACAAA
>OZ024749.1:56172863-56175363 GCA_964016885.1 Eledone cirrhosa | reverse complement strand
GAAATTTCCTGCTCATCAGCTGTCTACTGGATGTTTGGATCTTAAAGGAGAGTTTTCTCTCCCCAGTGTAGGTTTCGTCTCTCGCGCATCTTCTAATCCTGGCGGAGCTCATCCTTTCTCCAGGTCTGAACACGACTGATTTCTTCCGGAGAAGGAAGGAAAAGAAGTGAGAAAGGGACATAGAGGAAGAATCAACCCCAGTATTTCGCTGGTACTTTTTTTTATCGACCTCAAAATTATGAATTGCAAAGTTGACAGGCTGGGATTTGAACTCAAACCGGAGAGCGTTGGAACGAAAACCGCAAAGCATACTGACCAACGATCTTATGTCTGCCAATTTTCTGCCTTACTGATCATGTAGCACTAGATAAAACATGACTGAAAAGATAATTGACGGGTTGGTCATGTCTGGAATGTCTTTGATAATAGTTCTGCTCGATCAGTGTTGACCTCAGGTTAAACAACAACAACAACAACAGCTATTTATCCTGCCTGTCATCTGCTAATGTATGTGTGTGTGTGTGTGTGTGTGTGTGTGTGTGTGTGTGTGTGTGTGTGTGTGTGTGTGTGCCAAGCATAAATTGATCCTAAATAACTTTATTTAGAGTTGTCAGTTAATGGTATGTAGTTGTGAAATGTTGTGTTTTAGTAGGTTTTATTGGTAACGTATGTGTTATTTCTTTAACGAACTAATTTCGTGTTTGAGCTGGGTGATTGACAATGTCTTTGAAGCTAAACTGTCAGACATTTTTTGTAAGAAGCCTTGGTGGAGAGGGATTTCTTTCATCTGGTGATGTGGAATTCCTGAAAATCCTGGTATTTTCCAGTTGGTCTATGAAATTACTACTTTACTTGAGGAATGTCTTTTTCGTGTCTTTCTCTTGAAGAGTTTACTTTTACTTATATATATATATACATATATATGTGTATATACATATATATGTGTGTGTGTATATATATATATATATATATATATATATATATGATTAGTTACAACAGTAGCATATACAGGAACTTAAGTTTCGTTGGGTTATGCACCCCAACTCATTCATAAATAAAGATCTTTGTTTATATGATAGGCTGAATGAGTTGGGGTGTCCCTATATATGTCACTGTTGTAACTAATTATACTTATCTCTTTCTATGGACTGAGTGTTCTTACCCTTCGATATTTCTACCAAACTTATACATACATACATACATTCATACATACATTCATACACGCACACACACACACACACACACGCACACGCACACGCACACGCACACGCACACGCACACGCACACGCACACGCACACGCACATACACACACACATATATATGACCGTGAAGGCTGTGGATTGGCAGAATCGTCAGAGCACCCAACAAAACCCTTTGTAGCATTTCTTTTCTGTGTTGCTCTGTTGTTCACCCCCCACCCCCCAAAAAGCTGCGGTGTTAAATAAAAAAATATAAGTAAACGAAACCTAAGACCAACCGCTAGTCCTTGATTTTCTCATCGATAACTCTAGATATTCCAATAGATATATATTGTTAATACTCTTCTTGTAGGAGATGGGGTGAGATATATTTAGAAAAAATTCATATACGGAAATATTTCTCCACGTTGTAATGCGCGAGAGAACATTGTTGGAAAATTATATAGTCTACAGATTTGTCGCAATTTCAATATGTCCCGAGGATACATAGATGTTTATGTGTAGGCCGACCTACATCGTTTTCCTTTATCATTTTTAAACAACTTCGATAAATATATTCCTTACAGATATCCAAGGTTGGTGTAGATTCCGTTGTAAACAACGATTGATAACCTAAGGGCGAAACCTTGCAGCGTCTTACACTATAAATCTCGTATATGAAAACAATGCTAAACATTGTTCTGTGCTTATTTCTTTTGTCATATGGTCTCATTGAGTTTGGAGATTCTCAGTTGTATATTTCTATTTGAAGAGATGAATCAAATCGTGTAGGAAAATGATTTTGTTATCTCGGACAAAATATTCTTGGATTTCTATTCCAATGATTGTATCAGGTCGATACAAAATTAATGACGGTTTTTATTGATTCTAAATTTATTCTATAATACAACTCCAAACCACAATCAAAACATATTTAAATAAATATGGCCATTCTGGAGCATTATCGTATAGAACTAATAGAAGTAATATTATTCTGAAAATATAAACATAATATAAGTGGTTGTTAATTAAATTAATTAAAAATAAAATCGATGGTTAATTTTGGATCCTCCCAAAATTGGTTATTTATAATATATGTTGTTTCATACTGAGTGAATATATTTGAAGCTAGTTGCTATCTATTGAAATAATATTTTCTAACAATTCTTTCAGCAATTCTGGGGAAGGAGAAAATCGATTATATCGACTCCGGAACTTAAATGGTCTTTATTTTATCGACCCAAGAACGATGAAATACAAATTTAATTTCGGCGGGATTTGAACTCAGAACGTAAAAAGTCGTAACTAAATACTACAAAGC
>OZ024749.1:56159424-56166924 GCA_964016885.1 Eledone cirrhosa | reverse complement strand
CTCCTTAAAGAGAACGAAAGAATACATTGTGGAGAATATAGTTTCTCTAATTTCCAAGAGCTGAGCTGGACCAATTGAACAATAACATCATGATCTGGTGATCAAGTTTCCACGTGGTCATTCCACCTGTTAGAAATAGCAGCCAAATATTCTCTCATACCACAACCTACCACTTTTTAAAAACAAAAAAAAAACAACAGACACATTAGATAGTGTGATCCAAGGTAAACTATTTATGGGAAAAGAACCTGATTGGATGATTACTGTTTGAATATCTTTGATCAATGGTATGCTCAATTAGAGATGACCTCAGGTTAAACTAGAAGAGCAACTAAAATACATCACTAGAAATATCAGGAAATCCGGTTTTGTACCTAGGATTGATATTACGTTCACTAGAGACAAGATGAAGCTAGTGTATTTAGCATACACACACAAACACATACATAATCACAAACATATGTATAAACACATACAGACAAGAACAAGCTAGTGTATTTAGCACACACACATAAACACACATACATAATCACAAACACATGCATAAACACATATAGACAAGAACAACCTAGTTTATATTTCACACATACAATCACAAACAGATGGATAAACACACACAAACATATACCCACATACACAATCACACACAATCACCAACACACACGTAAACACACACAATCACCAACACAGACATAAACACACACAAACATATACCCACACTCACACATGCACAATCACACACATAAACACACACATAAACACAGACACTTATCAAAGATACACACAGAGATACACTGACAAACAAGCAATGACGTAGGAACAAAGCCATATAGATCTTAAAGAGAACAAACGATCAGTGAAATTTGCTGACGTTGTTCAGTCGTTCTTCTCCAACTTAAAAGTTGTATACTCTCTTACCTTACTTTTACCACATATTTAAATTGTCTGTGTCTTTCCGTATTTAACTTCTAAGCTATATTAAACTAAAATTTCAAAGTGTCTGCTACGCTACAGTTCATGAATATAAAAGAACTCTTTTGTACTATATTCTTTTCTATTTTATTCTATCATGTTCTATTCCATTCAAAAGTGTATTCATAATTGACTCTCTGTTATATGTTATAGCCAAATTTTTCCGTTTACTTCATACGAACCAAATCACAATTTCTTCTTTTTTTTTTGTCTTGGTTATTTTTATACTAATTTTAAATTTTTTTTTTTTTTTTAAATTTATATTTACTCATTAGATTTTTAACTTCAATATTTAAAAAAAATATATATATATAAAAACTCTGTAAAAGTTATTTTTAAACTAGTAATTTAATAAACTGAATTGTTGTATCAAATAGAAAGAAAAAAAAAAGAGAATGACTTCACTTGATGTCTTTTGATTTATTAAAATTATTATTCTGTTGTTAGAAATCGTGAACTGAGATGTCGATTTAATATAATGATATTGCTAAAAAAATAAAAAATAATAATAATAATAACAATAAAGATAATAATAATAATAATAATAATAATATCTGAAGAAAAATTTAGAAAATGTAGACTGCCACATACATAGATGAAAAAAAATGATATATTAAAAAAAAAACGAAAAATAAAAGAGGAATAAAAAAAAGGAAATATAGAGCAGACATAATGGTTAAGAAATTTATTTCAGTCTCGTTAGAGATGTAGTTCTCCTTGGGCAAGTATCTAAAGCCTTGGGTTTATCATTGACTTGTGTGTGGTTTAGAAGATATTAATGTTAGCTTTGTACACACACATATATATATATATATATATATATATATATACTAAGCATGAACCTAATACCCTTTGTAACTTGTACTCCTGCGTTGTTGTTTTTTTACTTTCCTATATATATATATATATATATAGTATATATATAACAAAAAACATATATTGAATGGATGACTCTATATATGTATATCTACGTTGACTAGTACACGATTTTTGCGGAAACCAACGTATGTATATATTTGTGTGTGTGTGTAGCTAAAGTATATAATATAAATGAGTTCTCTTAGGTAGCATGAATTTGTGTTGAGAACTAATATATATATATATATATATATATATCCGCGAGACTATGATAATTTATGGAAATTTTGTTAAAATACAAACATGTTTACTTGAAACAAAACCTAGCCTAACACTAGCATGGGTCAATTGAAGGCTGGAACCTATCGTAGATTCATGGGACGTTAAATGACTGATAGAACAAGGTTCCTTCTCGGATGAGACGCCAATCATGGCAAGTTTAACCGTTAACCGACCCACCCTTTCCTCAGTTGTTTGTTGGTACTCATTGTAAGCTGAGTGGATTGAAGCAACAGAAAATGAAGTGCCTTGCTCAACGACGAAACGCACCGCTTAACACTAACCACAAAACCTTCACGCCACCTGTAATAGGTTTCTGTATATTTCTGACACATAGATTGATGCCTGATGTTAGTGTGGGTCGCCTACAAGTAGTAACTCATGTCTACGAGGTACATTGATACATTTTCTTACACGGGGTAATGTATAAAACACAGCTTGGACTAATTAGTAATTCGGGGTAAAATCTTAAATTGCACTTTTTTTTTTATTCAAGCAGGCAGCTAAGCAACACTTAACGTTGACAGTAAAATTAGATACCAGGTGTCAACAGTCAGTACACACAGCTGGAGGTCATAGACGTAGTTTTTGTTGTGTTTTTTTGTGGATGTTTTGTCTGTTTATATATATATATATATATATATATATTATATATATATATATATATATATATATATATATATATATAATATATATATATATATATTTGTTAGGTTCGTTTCACTGTGCACAGTTTATTTGTTGTTACATTTTTTAAAAAACTAAATGCCAAACTTTTTATATGGCCAATAGAAAAAAGAAAAGAAAACAACTCTTCTAATATTTCATTGTAGTGATGAGCCTCGGGAAGGTAAAACGTAGGTTTGTAAGTAAGCCTTGACTCAGATTCAATCCAATGGCATGGCGGCTGTGTGGTTAAGAAGTTCGACTCGCAAAAACGTGCCTCCGGGGTTCGATCCAGCGAGACAACTTGGATCAATTGTGAATGGTGTCTTTCAGTTATTATTCTATAACAATGCTATTTCTCTGCTTTAGCTTGTGGTTAATTGCAATATAGTACATCAAATCAGTGATACTTCCGTCTCTACCTCGGCAAAGATTGTGAGATATATGATTCGCTAATGAGTTCATAATGAAGCCGGAGCATGTCAAGAGATGTCTCTCACCCATACCTGCAGGAATATCTTAAATAATTATTTCTACTTTTGGCACAAGGCCAGCAATTATATCAGTGTATTACTGGTACTTTATTTTATCGACCTCGTAAGGATGAAAGGCAAAGTTAACCTCGGCGGAATTTGAACTCCATAAAGGGACGTAACTCTATGTTGCAAGGCATGGTGTCTGACCCTCTACCGATACTGCCAACATTGACTAATCTTGTTATTTCTTTACCACAATTATTTCTAGCTTGCTTTTATTTTCTTTTGCCGGGCCCCGTATATAAAGTTTATTGACACTTAGTTGGCAATTAAATACATGCATTATACATGGATATCATGTAGCGTTATTAATGCCGGCCGTGTATGGAATGGGATTAATGAAGACATTTGATATATATATTATCTGTTGGCGTGTTGTTGATTCTAGCAATTGACATATTCACACATTCAGTTCCTGAGTGCTGTAGGAATACTGATGCACCTGTTCCTTGAATCAAGCTCACCAATGTGTGTGTGTGTGTGCGTGTGCGTGTGCGTGTGCGTGTGTGTGTGCGCGCGTGTGCGTGTATGGGCGAAACAGAAATTTATACATGAGTAGAATAATGTATATTTTATTTTGAAAAGTGCATTAAATCTTAAAATACCTGGTCCTCGAATCAGTAGTATAGCTCAGATTACACACACACACACACACACACACAAACACACACACATATATATATATATATATGACGAAGGAGTTGTTGTAAGGAACCAGATAGACCATAACGCACCAGAGTATTCAATACTTAGGGTAGTAGAGTGAGTAATAGGAAAAAGTATGACCCCGACGGCAGAGCTCAAGCCGTTTCCACCGGGTCATACTTTTTCCTACACATATATATATATATAGTGACGAAACATAAGTCAATTGCATGAACACATAATCCTTTATTTACTGCTATATATATTTCGATGATAGCCATTGAATGGCTATGACTTCATCAGGCAGTTAGTCAGTTCTTAGATATGCCAGCTCTGTGTTTATAGTGTTAATGTTGTCAGCAGGAATAGTCTTGATTCTCATTGGTCGGTTTGTAGATGGTAGTAGGGTTGGTATTTGATCTCAAAGAGGCAGGTGGTGTTGTAAAGTTCAAACCGTCAGGCAAGACGACAATAGTTCCATATGACTGATTTTCACAAAAAGTATTCCTGGTCAGATATATATTCAATTAAGGTTAATAGTATGAAATACTCTTAAATTGAGGAATTTATGTGGAGTGGTGCTACTGAAATTTATGGTTAGAGTAGAAAATATTTATATATTTATATATATTTATATATATATATATATATATATATATATATATAAACACACCAACATTCAATTCTAATTTTAATGCTAAATTCACGTTGGCGAAAAGAAAAAAAACCTAATCTTTATATGAATATATGTTTAATAAATTGTGCCACCTTCAGTCAAAGAAAACAAAATATTTCAAAGTCAATATATAATGTATTTTTTTCAACTTCTAATGTTACCAGCACATATAGCTGGAGACAAAACTTCACCTGTGGTGACAATAATTTCTCTCTGGCACCAACTTGCTCTGTGACGTGTTGTTGGTTTTTTAGTCTGATTACTTCACCAAAAAACAGAAATTAAATAACTCTTTGTTATAATATCCTATTATAGGTAGTCAATGTAAATGATTCTATGGTATTGCTATCTTGCCAAAATGCCCTAAATCTTAAACAAATAAACGCTCACACACACACAAGCTCTCACACACTCAGACACACACACACACACACACACACACACACACACACACACACACAGACAGACTCTCACACACTCACGCATACACACACAGAGACTCTCATACACTCACACATACACACACAGAGAGACCCTCACACACTCACACATACATACAGACATCTACACAAGCATCCAGTCTGTTCATTGTATTTTTTAACGTATTTTATATTATTGTTGTTGATTTTATTCTTCGTGTGTGTGTGCGTATGTGTGTGTGTTTGTGTGTGTGTGTTTTAATGAAATAAATGAATCTGAATTAGATCTAACAATAGTTCCCTGCTTTTTGGATTACACTAGCTTAATTGCTTCATACCGTTTGGAATTTTAATTAGCAACTAGAATAAAATTACAACACCAACTTCTTCAGAGTTGAAATGGTTTCTAAATGCTATTATTAACAGTGGAATTTCAACTGTAGTCTTATATGGCTGGTTCTTTTTCTTTGTCTCTGGTACTGATATGTTGTTGTTGTTATTGTTGTTGTCCTTGTTGTCGTCGTTGTATTTTTTTGTTTGTTTTTGTAGATTGTTTTTGGTTTGTTTGTCTTTTTTCTTCTTTGTTAAACAAATGAAGCTGTGAATTAACTTTAGATTTTTTACTACGACTTTCATCGGTTAATGAATACAATTGTTAAAATCCCAATATTATTAGATTTTAATAAACTAGGTCAGAGAACGAAAGTAATTAGTATTGGTACTCTTTACCAAATACACTTTCACATATATGTGTGTGTGTGTGTGTGTGTGTGTGTGTGTGTGTGTGTGTGTGTGTGTGTGTGTGTGTGTGTGTGTGTGTGTGTGTGTGTGGATATCAGTTCGTAGTTGACGGACGTGAGATAAGAGTATTCAATACCGAAGTAGAGTTTAAATATTCATGTTAGAATATACGCTCACTGAGAGATCTTCTGGCTAGAACAATGGAGAAACACCCACAGGAGAAACTATATATATATATATATACAGAGAGAGAGAGGGGGGAGAGAGGGAGAGAGAGATATGATGATGATACATACATACATACATACATAGAGTTGTAAGAAGATAGTTGTGATCATCTAGTGATCATGACATCAATGGCTCCCATCTTCTCCACAACCAAGAACACTTCACAGAATTTCTGCTTATCTTTATCTACATGACATGTTCTTCTTCTTGTGGATAGCGTCATTTTAGCTATGATTGAGAAAACTGATAGAGGGACATATGAAGCGTGACCCGAAGGTCGAGCAATTGATACATCTCAGTCATTTTTAAGACAAAATAGAAAACCTATGACTCTCAAAATATCAACAAAACATCCAGAATAAAAGTTTATTTAACAACATAACCTGAATATAACTTAATTAGCAATATACTCTAAATTAACGTAATATATATTAACAACATATCAGGAATGAAAGTTTATTAGCAACACACCTTGTATGAAGTATTAGCAGAACACTCCAAATATGTTTTTATTAGAAATATACCCGCAATAAAAATACATTAGCTGCAGTCCTTGTATAGATTGTTGTATGACGAATAAAGGTTTATGAGCAACATACCATTAATATAAATGTATAGCATAAAGTAATATTAGCAACGTAAGCTGAATAAAAAGGGTTTACAATGAGATTAACCAAAAATAAATAAAGGTTTATTAACCAAATATCTTGAATGTTGCTAACTGCTGGTTTGAGTCATTTAGTTGAAAGTCAAACCAGTTTAGCAATGGAGGCAATCTATCGAATAGATAGAGAAGGTGAGTTAATTGTTTAGTTTCAATATGAATTATATATGTATAGATATATATAGGGGGAGACAAAAGGAGAAAGAGAGAGAGGAAGAGAGAGAGGTGTGTATGTATATATATGTGTGAGAGAGAGAGAGAGAGAGAGAGAGAGAGAGAGAGAGATGTGAGTGTATGTATTTGTGTGCAGCGGGTCGTTTCAGAAGTAACCGTCTCCAACTGACCCCACTGGATCCCCAAGCGAGACCAGCTAAGCTCATGGATGTTATCCAAGCATTTTGCTCGAGGTCTGCCGTTGGGTCTCCAACCGATTGGTTTTGCACATAAAATTTGTCCAGCGATTCTTTCCTGAGACATTCTAAACACATGCTTATAGTATCGGAACTGTGATCTCTATTCAGAGAAGTAGCAGGTTTACATGGAGTGATTCTCTGATCTCCGAGCGTACATCTCTAAAAATACTTCATTAATCAATTGAAATAGCAATAGGGTCAGGAAAAGGTTATACCCCCCCCCCCCCCCCCAATCACAAGAAGATCTTGTCCTACATGCAATCAGCCAGCGTGGATAATCAGGCCTACATTGAGCACAGATAAGCGGGCAAAGGCAAGCAGAAGGTTTCATCAAGGAACCCATTTAAGACAGTTGAATGGAAAAGAACTGCGACTTAATATCCCAACTCCCAAAGCATAAAAA
>OZ024749.1:56139424-56141924 GCA_964016885.1 Eledone cirrhosa | reverse complement strand
ATAATTGTGATCTTTTATACATGTTTTCTGTGAAAATAACAATGATATGGTAATTCTTTGACCACAGGTCTACCCGACAACATCAAAACAATTTTCTATCTAGAATATATTCCTTCGATAAAACTATATATACCACACTGTCGAAAATAGTCTTTACTCTCAAATATACACTTTACAATCCAAAATAATTTCTATCGACTGCCACAACAAAGTTAAACTTAAATCCTATCGAGAATACATTTCTCTGAAAAAGCTTCACTTCACCGTCGAAAATAATTTTTATTTTCCAATCTACACTTGACAGTGCTCAATAATTCTACTGACAAAGTTATACTTTGGCTGTAGAGACTAGGTATACATCACTGATAAAACTTCATGTTACTACTAATAAATAAATAATTGTTTCTACTTTTGGCACAAGGCCAGCAATTATCCCAGTGTACTACTGGTGCTTTATTTTATCGACCCCGTAAAGATGAAAGGCAAAGTTAACCTCGGCGGGATTTGAACTCAGACCATATAATATGTATACTAATAAATGAATAATGCTAGCTCAGCATAACCACATATTGTTGTTAAGAATAACCTTCATCGTCCAAACTACATTGGTTAGAGAAGTTAGTTCTCTCATTGCTGAAAAAACCTAACTTAGCTATCGAAAACAATCATTTACTTACAAATCTATACTTTAGTCTAGTCACAATTTTTTCTAGTGACATTAATATACTAGGTTATAGCAAAGAATGTCTCTGATAATGAGACGAGACATTTTTATTGTCACAGTTCTAACTGATATTTTACATACTGAACAAGATTGTTTTCCGTAATAAAACGTCACTTCATATCGGTTAAACAATATATTATGTTTGTTAAGAAAGAAAGAATTTATAACAAGAATGTACTGAACGAAAATGTCAGTATATTTGCATCAATGACATACAATAAATAAAATATTTTTCTCTGACACATGAAGGTAGCTTGGAACGTATTTAATTAACAGTTCATCAGCTATTTTCTTAGCATCTCACAAATGACTAACACTTCGTATATTACTACTTTCTCTTACTTGTGAATCCCTCTGCAACAAATTCTTCAAATGTGTCTAAATCTAGCCTCAACGAACTAAAGTCACTTTGCTCGTATGTCGTTGGCCTGCCAGAAAGGAAAAGCTGCTTGAAAATTAAATAAGTTAACTCCCCATTGACAAGTATAATGTCCTGACAGGATACACGTGTATTAGTTGGTTATCACAATAATGTGACATAAGAATATTTGGCAATTTGGCAGATAATGGCGCCAAACCAGTATTCATTTACTGAGTACATCTATAGTCACTCCAATTATTGTTCATTTATTTCTTCTTATTAATATAAGTATGGCAGAGGATTAGCAGTAATCGGTAGAGCGTCGGAACCCATGCTTTGTTGGTATAGAGTTACGTCCCTTTACACTCTGAGTTCAAATCCCGCTGAGATTAGATTTACTTTTCATCCTTACGGTGGGCTCGATAAAATAAAATACCAGTAATGTAGTGGGTTGATTGATCGATGACTTCCCTGCCGCTACACAAAAAAAAATTTTGAAAAAAATTGCTGGCATTGTGCTTAAATCAGAAACTATTTATATGAGTGACTTTATATGTTTGTCCGTAAGTACCTTCATTTTTATTGTCACTTGTAGTAAAAGTTCCCCCCACCCTCTTCAACTTTTAGTCCCCCTCTCTATTAAATGAAGTTAACTAAAATGGCCGAAAAGTTTAGGAATATATCTTCAAAAGACGACGTTTGTTCGGTTACCATTACTCTAATAAAGAGCAGCATTAATTGAGATAATAAAATGACATGTTAGTAAGATAATTCTCTCCTCTCATAAAGTCAACTAAGAGCAGAACATCATTATGTATCTATACAAACTAAATGATGTGTGCACTGTCAACAGGTTAGTAATTAATCAAATATACTGACGACCATAATGTATAGTTTATGGAAGCTATAGTCTGACAAGAAAGCAGGGAATTAGCAGAGTTTGGTGAGTTTCGTTTCATTATCTATCAATCTTCTTCAAATCCCGCCGAGGTTAACTTTGCCTTTCATCCTTATGGGGTCGATAAAATAAAGTACCAGTAATGTAGTGGATATTTGATAGCCTTGTGCCAAAAGTAGAAACAAATATCTAGCAATCTTCTAGCATAACATATTTACTGTACACCTACTGAAGAATTCACTGTCATTTGCTAATTGAAAACCTTTCATCAACATACTTTATATCATATTCTGTAGGTAAGTGTATTCCACAGTATACGGCTCTCTATCTATAGGTATTGGATTTATGTTGATGTATCACTGTGCATGTATGTAGAAGTGTGTGTGGGTGTGCGTGGGTGACAGTGATGTTATGTGTGTGTGTGTATATATATATATGCATGTATGTGTGTGTGTATATATATATATATATATACTTACCTATATATATATACTTACCTATATATATATATATACGT
>OZ024749.1:56114424-56131924 GCA_964016885.1 Eledone cirrhosa | reverse complement strand
AATAGATACACGTTTGTATTTTCTTTTATGAGTATCTTATAACTGCACTGGGCATCATTTCCACAATGTTGCTGCGCTCATCTTTATGCTTTTGTTGAACAGCGGTTAGAATATGTGCTTGCTCGGCAAATATTTTTTGATTAAGGATGGGAAGGATTTAAACAATTGCAAAAGAAACTGATCGTCCAGCGTTGGATTAAAGCTCAGAATTGAGAAGCGTTTAACGAGATACATTAAAGGACTTAGGTCGACTAACAAGTGATAGGTTAAACACTGGAATCAGAGATAACTGGTGTTCTGTATCGGCAACAGTTAGACCATATCAATGGTTATAGATAAGTTCGATAAGTTCATTTTCCTTCAACTTAATATCTTCAAAATTTAGTTAACTACAACTCAAATGGTAACACGACATTCAAACTCTATCTTGATGCATCGGTCTAATTAACTTGCTCCGAGAAAGGCCAAATCCAGAAATATTACAGTCTTCTATCTTCATGGCAATATAAAACTGTAACATATCAAACATTTCTGTGATCTCTCCTATTACTTAGGTTGTCCTCTCTATCACCTATAGTTATATTGAGATACACAAGCTAGAAACCTTAATTCGTTGTTCAGCTAGTTCATCATCTTTAGTAGCTATTTATCTAACTTTAGATACCTTCTATATATTATGACACGTTACATTCAAGTGAAACGATGGTTATAACAAGGTTGTTCAGAGGAGGCATATAAAGGTTAATGTCCCATTTCGAGTTGCTTATGTTTACACGAAAGAGTGAATATATGTGAGTGATAGTGTAGGGGCGCTCGCGTATAAACCTACAGACATAATATAGAATGCTCGGGCATATATATATTGTTGAATTACAAACATATATAATACATACAGGTATAAAAATATCATATATACTATTGACGTACATACATATATTTATATATTCGGAAGTTATATCAACTGTTAAAAGTAAAGACATATACACGCGTGTTTGTATATATATATATATATATACACACACACACATATATAATATATATATATATATATATATATATATATATATATAAGAGTGTGTATATGAGTGTATATAGCGTATAAACGACTGACCTTCTCAGTAGAAAGGGGCGTGTCAACACACATGGAGGTATTTGGCGTTCACATGAATCCTTGTTCTAGAAAATAAAAAAAAATAAGCATCAAGTACGAATAACTTATGTCACTGTATATACTGTATATATATATATTTATGTGTGTGTGTGTTTATGTATAACGTATGTGTGTAGTATATATATATATATATATATATATATATTGTGTTAATGCGTACATGTGTTAGTGATTATCAGGACCTAAATAGAAAAGGACATATGGCAACAGCAATGAAAATAATCATACTACTACCACTGCCACTACTACTACTACTACTACTACCACCACTACTACCACCACTACTACTACTAATAATAATAATAATAATGGTTTCAATATTTGGCACAAGGGAAAAGGAAAGTCGATTAAATCGACCCCAGTGTATTACTGGTACTTTATTTTATCGACCCCCGACGGGACTTGAACTCACATCGTAAACGGGAATAACCTTATGTCATAAAGCATATTGTCTGTCGCTCTACCGATTCTGCCATAATAATGATAATACACAATGGTAAGTTGCAATAATATTTAAAACAAAACAATAATAATAATAATAGCGACATTTTGTAGAGATACATTGAGGGGGAATATTCCAAGGTGGGATTATAAAAGACAAAATGTGGGGATTGAACCCGTTTCTACACATGGGATCTAGAATAACAATACAATCACATGGAAATTATGTGTGTTTGTGGGGCGGGGACCACCAATTGGTCCCCTTCTCCCTTTGGTCATGTGATAACGACCCTCCGTTTTAAACTAATATATTTCTTCATTGTACTGTTTTTTTTGTTTTGTTTCCGTTAATGTTTACACACATACACACAAAACACAAAAAAACACACCTAAGTCACAAACCTACACATACATGAATGAATAAACATTTTAGAAATATTTCTAGCACTGTACACTTATAAAACAAAAGAACAATGGTTGTTGTTTTTTGTTTGTTTTTTTAACACTTTAGTCTTTATTGTGTTGTATCAGATGAAAGAATGGTATTTAACTAATGTATTGGTACGCGATGGGGCCCACCCACAGCCCCGGCGCACAGAATGGAGAAGGCGTTTCCCCGGAGGACGCCACTCCAACTCGCCGGGCTCACACCTGCGGCTGGCCAGCTCAGCGCCTATGGTGGTGAATAAGGAGGTAGCCCTGGGGCCGAGGACACCAGAAGTCTCCACTGCCAGGGGAACGACCGCAAACCTGTCGGAGAGCGACCGGTATTTGAGGAGTTTGGCCCCCTCAGCCCGACGTGCAGCAGAACCTGGGTCAGTCGCAGACTACACCAGGTTGCGGCTGCAGAAAGTGTCGGTGCAAGTGGCATCCCAGACGAGGAGTTTTCCACCGCGGAACGTGAAGATGGTCATGCCATCTGGCCTTTTTCCGGCCCCTCGATCCATGCTTAATGACTTCGTTGAGGGCAGCATGGCGTGGAATGCGGGCAGCATGGCGTGGAATGCGGGCAGCATGGCGTGGAATGCGGCCGGCACTGTGGCGACAGGAAAGGGGGTGGAGGCCGAAAGAGTCCACAGTGGAACTGCAACGACATTGGTGTGGCTGGCAGATTCGGAGGCCGAGCCTCAGGGAAACGCCGATTCGCAGGCTATGGTTGTCTAGCTGTGTGCCAATGGAGAAGGGGGGAAGGGCATCGAGCCAGGCACCACTGTGAGGTTTGGAGGCCGCACGAAAACAAGCAAGGCGGTGCTGGTCGAGCTGGCGCGTGAGCCTGCCTGAGGCCAGGCTGCATAATGGTTGTTGTGTTTCGTTTGAGTTCAGATTTGTTTTTAGTGCAAACGTCTGCCATAGATCCGTTCATTGCACTGCCAAGCAAAACATTAAAGAATTTTCTCAAAATAACCATGACGACAATCACAACATCTCTTATTCACTATGGGGACAACACAGTCAGTATATGTGCGGTCACTTGAATTGCTAGAAATAGCGGCCAATTCTTGAGTTATAAGATACCTGGAGAGAAAAAAACCCTTGAAATTTCCGTGACTAATTACTGGTGAAATACCATTCAATAAAAGTCAGCTCGGTGATGGTTCAATATCAACAAATAAAGAAACCTTCTGAAATTAACCAAGGTAACGATCAATACGTTATTGGTTTAGTACGACGATGGAATCATAGGTGCCTTTATCTAAAGATTTATTCTGCTAGAAGTAGTAGTCAAATTCCACTCAAGTCACACCTGTTTTCACCTAGTTATTAATTGTACATTTTATCGTATGTAAAGATTCGTAACTCCTGGTGAAGACGAAGAAGCTCCGTCAAGATATACGGCGTGATTTAACATCGGATGGAACCCATCCTCTCCTCTCTCCCAACACAGTCCAATTTTTCCAGAAAAAGAAAGGGTGTGTGTATGAAAGATAAGTGAGAAAAAGATATCGACAAAGAATCAGCCTCAGTATTTGACAGGTACCTTTTCTTAGCAACCTTCAAAAATATGAAAAACAAAATTGACCTCGGCGGGATTTGAACTTAGACGGTATTCTTTTATTGCGATCGAGAATCAACTTTCTATAACCACGAACACCGGGACACATTTACCTGGTAGCAAAAGATACTCACTATAAAGCAAACAGCGTGACAAGCCTGTGTTATTTGTATCAATGCCAACGAGTCGTCTAAGATCTGACAATTTGAACGGCTAGTCTGACCTATCAGCAACTGATTATATTATATAACGATTTGCTGGATAAAATTCTAGTTTTCTAAACTCTTGAGAAATTCAGACAAACATTAACATAATGCTACACGATATTTAGTCGGTATGAGATGGTGGACGAGAAACTCGAGCCAAGCGTGAAACATATTTGAATTTTCAATTTGTCCTGCTGTAACCCAAAACCTCCATTGGTAATAGATACGCGCGTGCCGCACGCGAGCCTAGGTTGTACATGTGGTCTATATTATATATTCGTGTGTATTTACTCATGCATATGTATTTAAATACAAATCTCTCTCTCTCTCTCTCTCTCTCTCTCTCTCTCTATTATATATATATATATATATCTCTCTATTATATATATATATATATATATATATATATATATACTGTATATATATATATATATATATATATATTACACACACACACACACATATATATATGGTGTCCCAAAAGAATGTATACTCAATTCAACAGCATTCTAATAAATATTGTCTGTACAGGTAATCAAAGTGTGTATACATTTTGTGGGGACACCATATCTAATATATATTTGTGAAATGGGTGGTGGTTGAAATTCAGATGTGCACAGTTAAATGGTAGTAGACGTGGTCGGACGGACATGAAAATTTACACACCTATGTAAAAAGTGTCAAGGAAGCAAATAGACGAGGTTTCAAATCTCTAACTTGAAAAATGTGGTCCCTAGGGCCCCCAGACGGTCTATTTACTATCGCGTTCGGTGAGTTATTTGCCTCTGTTCTAATATTTGGCTGAGTTATTTACAATTTCATACACATTTTTAAACTCATCAACGTTCTTTCGCTGTTAACATACAGTACCAATAATTTGAAAAATATTATTGAAAGTTTATTATAAAGAAGCAGTTTCAGGAAAAAGTGTAAACTATCATACAAACCTTCATAATATGCATTTTTAAACTTGCATATCATCGACATTGCTATTTCGCTGTTAATAAACTATCATCCTTCTACATTTAATGATCATACAGTACCGTTTTATGAAATCGATTCTGCAGTACGGTCACTGTTTTCCATCAAAAGAAATAAAACCCTTAAATTGCGAAGAATGGACGCGTGTTTTTATTTTAATTCTAATACATGTTAACCACCACTAACAGTAAGTAGTATTTTTCAAATTGCATTACTACTTTACTGTTAGTGGTGGTATAGACATGTATTTAGATGTTAAATAAACAACGTCACGTCGCTCCATTCTCATTGTACGCGTCAGCAAGTGATATTTTTTTTTTTTTTTCTGAAATGCTTCTTAAAACATAAACTACTTCAATAATCTATTTCATAAAACGTACTGTAAGTGGGGTTGCAACCGGGGCTCAGCTGCTAGTATATATATATATGGAAGTGAGATCTATATTTGGTGAAGCCTTGATAAACGCTAAACTTATTCAGAGTAATCTCTTTTACTAGCCCAAGAGAGAAAGGCTTATGGCTTATCAATATTTGAACAGAAACCGATACTAGGATGAAGATATGGCTGTGAGACTTGTTGCAGAAATATCCTGCAGGCTTATGGTTTATCAACAGACCTTCTATTCGCAGTGAATATAGAATATATTGCCTAAAATCCAAGGTGAAGATTGGGGCTAGCTCTTGGAATAGTTTTAAAGGTTTGGTACCTTATTGGTTTGAATCTTACGATGGAGAGATATGTTCAAAGTTGACGTATTTGTGTGCATCATGGCGAGCCAAGTAGAACGGAATAGTTTTTAAGATTTACTAATCTTCTGCAAAGCCATGTTGAATCAGCATAAAAATTAAGATTCGCTAAGTTTCAAACATCTCGTTTACATTAAACCCGTAAATCACAAGTAGTGGTGGAATATACTCGGTAGTTCAGGATTTCAGGCTTATGTCTTCCTACTAATGACTAATTGCAATGCACTGTATTACATGACATAAAACAAAACTTAATAGAAAAATATTAGTAAACAATACATACATCCTTTAAAGATTTCACAACAAAGTAGATGATTGATGGTGGCACCATACAATGTTAAAATAAACACTATGTACATTTGTCTTAAACACTATGTAGTACGCCCTGACTACACAGATACCAACATTAACACAGATATTGCTCTTATCTACAATAGAAGGGGTACACACCACCACCAAACACTTTGTCCGGAAGATAGGAACATTATGTTTATTATAACTACATTGAGAATTATTATCATTATGGTGAGTGGTGGTTATGGTGATGATGATGGTGTTGGTGGTGGTGATGATGGTGGTGGTGGTGGTGGTGGTGGTGGTGATGGTGATGATGGTGGTGGTGGTGATGGTGATGATGGTGGTGTTGGTGTTGGTGTTGGTGATGGTGGTGGTTATGGTGATAGTGTTGGTGTTGGTGATGGTGGTGGTGGTGGTTATGGTGATGATGATGGTGTTGGTGGTGGTTATGGTTATGATGATGATGTTGGTGTTGGTGGTGGTTATGGTGATGATGGGGGTGGCGGTGGGGGTTATGATGATGATGATAGTGGTGGTTATGGTGATGATGATGAGTGTTGGTTATGATGATGATGGGGGTGGTGTGGTGGTGTGGGTTATGGTGATTATAGTGATGATGGTGGTGGTGTGGGTTATGGTGATGATGGTGGTGGTGTGGGTCATGGTGATGATGGTGGTGGTGGTTATGGTGATGATGATGGTGGTTATGGTGATGACGGTAGTGGTGGTGGTGTTGATGATGGTTATGATGATAAATGTTGGTGATGGTGATGATAATTATGATGAGTGTTGGATATGGTTATGGTGGTGGTGATGATGATGATGATATATGTTGGTGGTGGTGATGATGATGATGATATATGTACGCCTCTTGTCTAAAATGAGGAGGAAATAGAAATAAACCGAAAAAAATAGGAAAAGGGAGAGAGAGAGAGAGAGAGAGAGAGAGAGAGAGAGAGAGAGAGAGAGAGAGAGAGAGAGAGAGAGAGAATGAGTGAATGAGGGAGAATGAGTGAGTGAATTAGGGTGAGTGAATGAGGGTGAGTGAAGTGAGGTATGGTGGAAGAGTTTGAGGGAGAGAGGGTGAGAGGTGGCTGTTCATCTATTACTATAAATCTGTGTGTGTCTGTGTATCTTGGCTTATGTATATATGTATGTGTATATATGTATGTGTGTGTTTATTTGAAGTATATTTAATTAATTACTATATTGATGATTACACCAGGGCAATTAAAATTTAAAATAAAGATTTCACTACCACCACCACCGTCATCACCACCACTACCCGAATCACATGGCACATATACAACAATCACATGACATGGATACAACCATCACATGACAGGCATACACACGTCATAAAGATCACAGTTTTATCAGAAGTGATTTACCATTTACCATTCTAGTCTCGTTGCTTTTCTCCACAACGACTTCCGGTTCTGATTATTAAGCCATAAAAAACAGTTGAAGAATTCACCATTTTAAACTATTCCCCCCATTAACAACATATTCTGTTTATTTATTTCTGATGTGGAAATATACATTTGACTTCAAATGATTATGCATACATAAATAAACAAATACACACACCCTATATATATATATATATATATAATATATATATATATATACATATATATATATAACGAGAGAAAGAAACATAGTTACACACACACACACACACACACACACACACACACAGTCAGAAAGAAAGTAATACCACTAACTACAATGTAACTACATCAAGTTGACATATGTATATATATATTTTCGGACATTACACAAATAAACCACTACACACACACACACACACATATATATATATATATAGGTAGATAGATAGATATGCATGTGTGTGTGTGTGTACATATATATATATCTATGTGTTCATATAAATGTAGTAATGGGTTATCAAACGTAGCCACCCGCACCCTACAGTTGTGCATGTATATATACTTTTATATATGCATAAAAGTATATATATATATATATATATATATATATATATATATATAATGCAACACAAAAAGCGAGAATCAAAATCACATTATATAGTAAACGCCCAAACCTAAACGCATACACACACACATACATACATACATACGTATGTATGTGAGTAGTAGTAGTAGTAGTAGTAGTAGTTACATAGAATAGAATAATAATTGTTTCTACTTTTGGCACAGGCCAGCAATTACCCAGTGCATTACTGGTACTTTATTTTATCGACCCCGTAAGGATGAAAGGTAAAGTTAACCTCGGCGGGATTTGAACTCAGAATGGTAAGGGCCGTAACTCTATACGTCAAAGCATGACGTCCGACCCTCTACCGATACTGCCAATCCACAATGGTTTCTGATTTAGGCACAAGGCCAACAATTGTTTGGTGGGGTGGAGGGAATGTCTCGGGAAAGAATCACTCAACAGACTTTACGGGCAAACTCAACTCGGGTAGACCCCGGGCAAGATGGTTGGATAACATCCATGAGCCGGTTGGTCTCGCTTGGGGATCCAGCCGTGTCAGTTGGAGTCAATTGCTTCTGACAGGACCTGCTGTTTGAGGATTCTGCCCCCACGAACCTCTCACGAATAAGTGGGCAAAGAAGAAAAAGAAAAAGAAAAAGAAAGAGAAGAAGAAGAAAAAGAAAAAGAAGAAAAAGAAGAAGTTCAAGGACATAATGCATCGCTCGGCCCCACCGAGATTCGAACTCACTATCTCACGATTACCAATCTAACTCTCTAGTCACTGAGCCACGCTGCTTCTCTATGAAACTATATCCTGTGATTTAAACGACGAGTGTTCCTCCATCTTGAAGCAATCATTAAACCAAGTAGTTTTAATAGAAGACTCATCAAACTTAATCTCATTCTGTTTCATATTGCATTAGGAAAAGAAAAGAAATAACATAATTTGCCTAAGGTATGAAGCATATACCTTCTTAAATTTCTTTACGCATGTCATAATTTTGATTACCTTCTATATACGAAGTTATATGGTTCTTAACTTCGGTGTTTTCTAACATTTCTTCAACTGCTATTATATGAAACGTACAAAAGAATTTTGACACTCGAAAAAAATTTTACACATTTTCTCAAAGTACTTAAATAATCTCCACTGATCCACTTTTCACATAGAATTACTTTCTTATTTTATTTTATTTTTTTTTTGTTATTTTTCATGTGTGAGTATGTAGAAAGTAATAAATGCGTTAATGTATTTCAAATGAATTTTTTTGTATAGAAAAAGTTTTAAGTCATTCTAATACGAACACTTTTTCAGCCTTTAATACACACGCTACGTTCATTACAGGAAAAAGATTAGCCTCCATATCATATATTTTGAATTTTCATGAATTTTTGTTTATAATATTTAACCAATCAGAAATGCACTGGATTTTTTTGTTGTTTTTTTTTTTATGTTTGCGTATACATACAATACCAGGTGTTTCTATAATGTGCTCAAACTCGCATACCTGTAATATGTATGTATATATTCCTGCATGCCAGGTGTATTTGTGTATGGATATATATATATATATATATATATATATATATATATATATATATATAATTGTTTCTACTTTTGGCACAAGGCCACCAATTATCCCAGTGTATTACTGGTATTTCATTTTATCGACCCCGTAAGGATGAAAGACAAATTTAACCTCCATGGGTACACATATATATACACACAAATGTATACATGCATATATAAACATATATATATATATATATCACAGAAAAAAGAGAATCAGTGTTGCGACGAAAGGAATTTATTGGACATATTACAATTGTTTCTCGGGCGACCAGCTCGAGGCACGATCGATGTGGTGATCAAACCTGACTCTGAAATCGCGCGGTCCTCGGATACGCCCGAGAAACAATTGTAATATGTCCAATAAATTCCTTTCGTCGCAACACTGATTCTCTTTTTTCTGTGATATCATACTCTGCTCTATGAGGGCATCGAGTGCTCATACGTCCTACCGCATACGGACGCTTTAAGCATCCAACACCAATTATATATATATATATGTGTGTGTGTGTGTATGTGTGTGTGTGTATGACATGAGTATGTATTCTGATAATGAAGAAATATGGCAATAATAGACTAAACTGGAAGTAATTAGAAATCAGGGAGATGAGAGAAAAGGAATCTTCTTAGTCTTTTAAGTAAAAGCGACCATTTCAATAAACCTGGTGTTGCATATCGATAAAATGCCAAATTAAAACCAACGAGATTTATTACCCAGAGAGAGAGAGGGGAGAGAGAGGGAAGAGAGAGGGGGTGGGAGAATCTGTGTGTACATCACAGCCTAGTTTATTCTCTGTTCTAACGACCCTGTCAATTCATCTTAAATATCTTATGACAGTAACAGTAATAATTACTATCATAGTGGCAGAATCTCTCTCATTCTCAGATGTATGAATATATAAAGATATAAGCGGGTGTGTCAGTGTGTGTGTGTGTGTGTGTGTGTGAGTGAGTGTGTCAGTGTATGTAATAAACATGCAAATATATCTAGGGTTATGTATGGTGACAGTGTGTAACAAAATTGGTAGAGCGTCGGACAAAAAACTTTGTGTTATTTGATTAAGTCTTTGTTTCATACTTTTTCTTCTTCTTACTTACGACCCTTCCAGTTATTCCTGGAAGGGTCGTAAGGGGTAAAGTCCTTACACTTCTTCCAGCGGGTCCTGTCAGAAGCAACCGTCTCTCTAATTGACCCGGCTGGATCCTCAGGTGAGACCATCCGAGTTCATTGATGTTATCCAAGCATCTTGCTCGGGTAATACCCCTGGGTCTCCTGCCGGTTGGGTTTGCCAGTAAAATATGTCCAGCGATTCTTTCCCGAGATATTCAAACCCCATGATTCATTGTTAGTTAAAATCTCACCAACATCTATAGTGTCTTACCTTTCATCGTTCAGAATTTGATAAATTAACGATCTAATTAAGTATCAAGTATCGATGTAATTGATTTACTTTAACTTTATCGAATCTAAGAATGAAAGACAAAGCTAACCTTTGCGGGATTTGAACTACGAACGTAAAAAGCTGTAATTATATGCCACAAAGCATGTTGTCCGTCGCTCTACCAATTTTGTCAATTCAGCGCCCTTCTTGAGGCCTAACAAAAAACAACAATCCATTGCACTCTTCTCTATATTTTTATCTCTGAAATGAGTACAGTGTAATATTCTAAACACTAAATTCAGTACGCAGACATTGTATATATTAGATCAAGTTCTTTTCATCAGCAGATAAATTGATTTTGGCAGCTCCAAATTTTATTGTCTTCTCCATTAAATTACATACACATCTTAGCTTGATATCATCATACTGATAATTCTATCTGATAACCTATGCAGATATCACACACTGTATCAATACAACGCTGACAATCCGTTTTACTATGCTGTGACACAATTAATATATAGAAACACAAATACTGGGGGCGCATATCTTCCCAGAATTAATTGTTTCTTAATGTATCAATAAATCTAATAATATTGATATCCAATGATAACATTTCTAATTTGGCTCTGAAACAAAATAAGTTTGAATGGCAGAACATCCTCACATGCAATAACAACATACATTTCTATTAAAAACCAAGAGTTTACGTGGTTGTTGAACCGACTAGAATTCTAGAGTTATCAGGTATATCTCCCTCGGGTTACACCCTGAGGGTTACATCATAACGGTAATGTACATTAGATAGTGATGACCACGACTATGAAGAGGACACATATTTCACACTACTTCGGGTAATTCAGGCCTGAAACTTACCTTAATTTTACAGGCGAAAAAAAGACGAAAAAAAAGGAAAATAGAAGAAAAGAAAAAAAGAAAAAAGAAGAAAAGAAATAAGAGAAGACAAAAGAAGAAAAGGAAGATAGGTAGATGCGACTGTTGCTTCAAGTTGCTTCAGAGTTGTTGTTTCAGAGTTGCCTCAGATTTTCTTCAGAGGTCATTGAAGAGATAGCAGAAGGAATTGCAGGACAAATCTTAAAGTTAAAATATATATTTGCATTCATAATATCTAGAACTACATTTCCTAAAGTGTCCTTCCTTTCTATAAACAGTAAGATGTAATTTCAGGGAGATGTGGCTGTTATTTCTAATTACTTAAGCCGACATTGAATAGATTACAGACGAAATTAGAGGACAAATCTTAAAGATAAAATATAGAAAAAGAAAAGTAAATATGAGAGGGCTTCAATGATGACGAGTTTCCAAGACATTGAAAATCTGTATATACATATGGCAGATCATGTCTATATATATATTATATATATATATATTGAGAGAGAGAGAGAGAGAGAGAGAGAGAGAGAGAGAGAGAGAGAGAGAGAGAGAGAGAGAGAGAGAGAGAGAGAGAGAAAGAAAGAAAGAAAGAAAGAAAGAAAGAAAGAAAGAGAGAGAGAGAGAGAGAGAGAGAGAGAGAGAGAGAGAGAGAGAGAGAGAGAGACTGGGGGAGAGAGATGGGCGAACAAAAGAGATCTATTTGTATATCCAATACATACATACACATCAGATATGATTTATAACAATATAATATAATATATATATAGTATATATACATGGAGAATTACTAATTTATATATTGGTGTATATACATAGTGTTATAGAACACAAACGTGTGTTGTGTGTTTAAGTGCGCTCACATATGTGTGCGTGTGTATCTATGTAGACATTTATATACACATGTGTGTGTATGTGAAGCCGCGAATCTGTTAGCTGAGTTACTTTCGTTTATAAATGTGCAAACACATAGCAATTATGCTCGTAAATATCTACATATACACACACATACAACATACATTCCTATATACACACACAATGACAAATGCAAATATATACATATTAGTGCACATAGAGCCATATTTCTTATACAGTTATGGACAGACATCATACACACATATATATATATATATATATATATATACACATATATATATATATATATATACACACACATATATATATATACACACACATATATATATATATATATCCGCAAGCAATCCAACAATACGTTCATATAAAGACAGTCATGACAGAGAGAAAGTCATGAAAGGCCAATACTCATATATACACCATGGTTATATACACATATATACACCATGGTTATATACACATATATTCACCATCTCATATATATGATACTTGACATTGCAAATGTGTTATGTCATACTATCAATGGCAATTGCCAAGTAACAGAATCATGTTAAGAAAACAAGCAGAACCAATGAGGAGGTCGGGAATAAATCTTCTGGCAAAACTGTCAAGATCATACTGTCAGCATGCCTCTCTTCCCAGAATCCTGCCTAGAAAACTAGCTAACTACATATAACATACACCAGTTAGTATGTCTACTAATCACAAACATTTACATGTGTGAGGTACGTATGCACGTATATATTTTATATATGTCTGTCTGGTATATATATATATATATGTGCATGTATACACAATTAATATATATATATATATACACACTACCAATGAGAAGGCCAGAAATAATCAATACAATTCTACATTAAGCTTTATGTGACCAAGTTTCATACGGGCGTCTTTATGAGCCTATGGACAAAAACTTACGTTGTATTTATAATGGATAGAATATACTGAGGGCAGCAGATGACTATGATGGTGTAGGAGGCCGGGGTTCGATTCACGAGTTGTATTTTCATAGGTAATATATTCTGTGTGGGTTTATGTGAAATGTTGTTTGGACAAGAACATGTCCCAGCCCTCGTAATATTGTTTAGCAAAGTAGGGTAGTGTGGTAGCTAAAGAGATACCTGTCTGTTTGTATTGTAGTTTTAATTCTGTTAATGGGAGAATGTATAGTTTATTGGGCTGGTTTAGGTATGGATATAAGGGAGAGTTTGGGAGTGTTTAGGGTCAGTAGTGAAACCAGCTGAATTTATCTAATTTTGGGGTAGTTATAAGTGTGTATATTCAGATGAGGATTGGATTTATACATGGTATATAAAAAGTGTTATGCAAAGGAATATTTTTTTCCATGTTCGAACATACCCACACAAGACATAGAGGAAGTCGGTTAAATTGGAAGGAGAAATAAATATGAGAAAATATTTGAATCAGGGTGAGGTAAAATAAGTGAATCCAAATGATTTAAAGTTGTCTCATTCAGTGATACCCTTTATTATTAAAGAGCAACAAAAGTATTTCGACGCAGTAAAATATTCGGTCATATTGCAGGAGACAATAACCACAAAGATGTGACAAAGGCCTACCAACGAAAAGGAGAAATTGTTGATATCCTGGGTAGAACTCCAATTATAGAATTGTGTACTTATGGACAATTGAAGCTAAACCTTCACTAATCTACTATTCTGAACACCGGCTATAAAGTATAGCATCGTAAAATAAGGGAGTCAACCGACAATATTGCAGACCCCATTCGCATACCGAATGGGGTTGACCCTCGTCAGATCGGACCAAGGAAACAATGTTTCTATTGCTCTTTCCATTGCTGAAACTATCTACCGGTTGCAACACCTGTCAGGTAAGTAGGGGAAATGTGTAGCTCGCCAAATTGTGTAAAGGTAACGCACTCGTACAGAGTTCGATTCCTCCTAGTCCATCTCTATTTATATTTTTCCGTCTATAAGGGTAACTTGCCCGATTTCTCAGGTATTATCTACAGCAATTTACTGTTATTACATTTATTTTCTACTTTGGGGATTATCACATTCCCCAGCGATTAGATAATATGCATACATTATATATATATATATATAGAGAGAGAGAGAGAGAGAGAGAGAGAGAGAGGAGAGAGAGAGAGAAAGAGAGAGAGAGAGAGAGAGAGAGAGAGAGAGAGAGAGAGAGAGAGAGAGAGAGAGAGAGAGAGAGAGAGAGAGAGAACTAAAAGTAATAACGTGTGAGATATTTAGATTTGCGTCATCTCTCTGGGTAGACAGTTCTACACAAGTCCACACACATACACACATATATATATATATGTATGTATTCATGTGTTTGTGTACACACACACACATATATATATATATATATATACAAATATAACATGCCGATTCCAATAATATCAAGAGATACTCGATATTTTAATTAATACATGTGATGTTGCCGAGTTTATATATAAAGTAACATAACATATCTCTCCTCATCTCTCACCTCGAAGCTCAAGTTTAAAAATCCCGTCTTTTTCCAGTTGGAATTGTAATTGAAAGAAATATAAGCCGATTCGATTCACCTCTATTCCAAGCAACGAGATGTTTATGGCGTGGGGGATTATTTGTCTCTTCAATCAATCTACGGTAGGAAAGCTGATAGGCTGAACAATTTTATGCAAAGGCAGCTCAAGTCTTAACTCTAATACTTCAAACACACATGTCATGCTCATAAACTTAAACACCCTTCTATAGATCACAGCGAGATTTGAGCCAATTGACTACGTGTGTTTAGTTAGAGATATATGTATATATCTATGTGTATATGTATCCACAGTTATCAGCATTTTAGTTGTGTATAGGTATGTATATATGTATATATAGAGAGAGAGCTGTGTATGTATACATTTATATATACATATACCTCTATATCTATATACATATACATACCTATATACACGCACATACATATATATATGCACGCACACACACACATCATATATATATAAAACTAATAATAATAACATTTGTACTTCCTCTTCGTTTTTCTGTTTTTGTTCTCTGTTTACTTTAAAATACATATATATATATATATATATATATATATACATACATACATACATACATACATATAGATACGATACACAAAGAAATTCTTATAGCCGAAATTGTTTATCGAACTATGAATGCATTTTCACCTAAAGTTTTAGTAATGGAGTATAACAGTATCACCGTGACACACTAATTATCTCACCAGGTTGTTTTGAAAGAGAAATAGCTTTAAACATGAAACCATTTAAGTTTTTCTACGTCAACATTATCCATCTGTGAGAAATCATATTATTCCAACAGAATATTGAAACCCTGTTGTTAGAACTTGAAAAACAGCGAAAGTAAACCACGGTTCCAATCACCCACCGTTTAGACAAGATTATTCACTAAATCCTACAACTAAAGTTTTAAACATATTTCTTCATTGTAAATACATTGTAAATACAATCCTCATTTCTTTCTTTCTTTATCGCTTTCTTTTTATTTTTCTTTATTTATGTATTTGATACTTCAGCGTTCTATTTTCTTGATTTTTTTCCCGTCTTTCGCTTTGCTGTGTATAAGAATACAGTTTGTGTGAATAGACAAATGCATTAAAATTCCACAAATTTGGCATAGTATCCACCACGCAGAAGAAAAAAAAGAATCCTATAGGATGACAGGAGCAAAAAATTGCAAACATTTTATGCTGAAAAGTTTGATAATTTTAGCTTTAGTTTAAAAAAAGCGTAAAACGTTCTTGAAACCAGCTCCAAGGACATTGTTAAACTAATAAACGTAGATAAACGGCTAGACCTACTTCCGTTTCCGCCGCTCGTGTGTGTGTGTTTGGGGGGGGGGGATTGTAGGGCGAGGGTTAACTTCTACCGGATCTGGTGACGAGTGTTACAGTTCTTTGAACAACAGTACACCCTCCTAGTGACATTAATATACAAGTGGCAGAGCATTCCACAGACATGTAGAAACTTCAATGAAGCACATATACATGTATTCCTTGGATACCACTTGAGTGGTTTATGTAATCTGTCGTCTGTGTTAATTCTATAGCCTACACATTTGATGTCCTCTTGTAGCCAGGGTAACTTCCTGCTTCCCACTAGTCAATGACACCAGACAGAAAGTCATGGCCAAAAAACCCAGGCTTCCAGACACACACGAGATAGATAGATAGATAAGGTAGATATATAGATAGATGAGGTAGATATATAGATAGATGAGGTAGATATATAGATAGATAGATAGATAGATAGATAGATAGATGAGGTAGATATATAGATAGATGAGGTAGATATATAGGTAGATAGGTAGATAGATAGATAGATAGATAGATAGATAGATAAGGTAGATAGATAGATAGATAGATAGATAGATAGATAGATAGATAGATAGATAGATAGATAGATAGATAGATAGATAGATGAGGTAGATATATAGATAGATGAGGTAGATATATAGATAGATAGATAGATAGATGAGGTAGATAGATAGATAGATAGATAGATAGATAGATAGATAGATAGATAGATAGATAGATGAGGTAGATAGATAGATAGATGAGATAGATAGATAAGATAGATAGATAGATAAAATCCCCGGCATGTGTCTTTGTATTGTCCCCTTTTCTGGTGCGCCCTTGTGGCAAATAAAGAAATCTATCTATCTATCTATCTATGAAGATGAGATAGATAGATAGATAGATAGATGAGATATACAGGTAGATAGATGGGTTGATAGATGCAACCAAACAGGCAGACATGCGGACAGATGTGTCTTGGCAGGCTGACACATTTCCTGGCCATGTCAACAACTTTGTTGACAGGTAAAGCAGGAGGTGGTGGTTGTGGGGGGGGGGGCAGTAGTGGTTGTGGTGACAGTAGTGGTGGCAGTAGTGGCAGTAGTGGTGGTCATGGCGGCCGTGGCAGTGGTGATGGTTGTGGTGGTGGTGGTG
>OZ024749.1:56096924-56106924 GCA_964016885.1 Eledone cirrhosa | reverse complement strand
ATCCTAATAGGAACGCACGAATAACATCTACCAATTAAATACCACCATCACCACCACCAACATCTTCGTAGTTCTTTGGGTGCTTAAACAGTTCATTGTTTTACGATCGTTTCAGAGGGTTGATTAATCAGGATAAATCGATATAGTGACTAATCGATAGTAGTTACTTTACCCCATATTATTTAGTCAATGGCAGTATCGGTAGAACGTTGGACGCCATGCTTTGAAGTAAAGAGTTACGGCCCTTTATGGTCTGAGTTCAAATCCCGCCGAGGTTAACTTTGCCTCTCATCCTTACGGGATCGATAAAATAAAGTACCAGTAATACACTTTTGTGCCAAAAGTAGAAACAATTATTTAGTCAAGATACTCCAGATCCATCTCAGGGTCTGTCTCAGAAACAATGTCTGTAGAATTTCATGGCACGATGGCCTGATGGTCATAGTGTACTTAACTTGAGGCAACTACATTTAGAACAAAGTCATGTGAGTGAGAGAGTGAGAGATAGGGTGAGAGGGATAGGATGAGAGAGATAGAGTGAGAGAGATAGAGTGAGAGAGATAGGGTGAGAGAGATAGGATGACAGAGATAGAATGAGAGAGATAGAGTGAGAGAGAGAGTGAGAGAGATAGAGTGAGAGAGAGATAGAGTGAGAGATAGAGTGAGAGAGAGATAGAGTGAGAGAGATAGGGTGAGAGAGATAGAGTGAGAGAGATAGAGTGAGAGAGATAGGGTGAGAGAGATAGGATGACAGAGATAGGATGACAGAGATAGGGTGAGAGAGATAGGATGACAGAGATAGGATGACAGAGATAGGGTGAGAGATAGAGTGAGAGATAGAGTGAGAGATAAATTAAGAGAGAGAAAGTGATGTTATGTACGACCACGTATGTCCGTACCTTTAAGTATATATGAGTACATGGGTATCCAAGCGGATGTATGTTTTATGCCCTCACACACATATATGTATATATATTTATAGAATATGTATGTGTGAGAGTTTGTGAAATGCGATTGAATGGTACAATTGTTGTGTGAGTCTCTATAGTCAAAGTAAATTATCTCAATCAGTCTCCTGGTAATGAACACTCTATATAATATATTGCTTTGCAATTATCGCAGGCAGTTTTAATTTACTGGCGCTGTCTGAAATTTGCATTCTTTAGCATAACTAATTAACGGAATCAATCGCATAACGTTTCTATATACTAATCTTTCACCATATAAACACACACACACACACATATATATATATATATATATATATATATATATATATATATGTGTGTGTGTGTGTGTTTGTGTGGACACAATTTTATATATATATATATATATATACATTAATTATATATATATAATCATATATATATATATATATATAATCATATATATATATATATATATATATATATAATCATATATATATATATATATATAATCATATATATATATACATTTTTATATGTAAATATATTTTGATATATATACATATGTGTGAGTTTGAATACGTACGTAGTCAAATATATACTATATACATTTATTTATTTAAATGTATAATATATCGGTGCATGCATATTATATATATATATATATCACCTATGTATATATATATATATATATATATATATATATATCACCTATGTATATATGTGTGTATAAATTTGGAATGAACCTTACGTAAATATTTATTTCTCAAAATTAAACTATATTTTTTTCGCTCTGTGATAAAGAGGAGAGTTCTTTTGGTGTGTGTGTGTGAGATTATTTGGCTATGGTAATATGTGTGTGAGAATGCGTGTTAGTCTATATGTGTGTGTGTGCGTGTTAGTCTGTGAGTGTGTGTGTTAGTCTATGTGTGTATGTGTGTGTTAGTCGATGTGTGTGTGTGTGTGTTAGTCGATGTGTGTGTGTGTGTGTGTGTAAACAGTTTTGTAAGTAAAAATTTATTTTTAAATTCATCATAAAGAGAAAAGTGAGGAAATTAAATTACATCAATTATTCTGTGTAAATATGGAGACATATATACATGTGTGTATATATGTAGTCGTATGTCATACATATATGTATATATATATATATACATGTGTATATATATGGTTGTATGTCATATATATATATGTATATATATATATATATACATGTGTGTATTTATATGGTTGTATGTCATATATATATGTATATATATATATATATACATGTGTGTATATATGGTTGTGTCATATATATATATATACATATATATATACATGTGTGTATATATGGTTTTATGTTATATATATATATATATACATGTGTGTATATATGTGGTTGTATGTCATGTATATATGTATATATATATATATACATGTGTGTATATATGTGGTTGTATGACATATATATTTATATATATACATGTGTGTATATATGTGGTTGTATGTCATATATATATATATATATATACACGTGTGCATATATATGGTTGTATGTCATATATATATGTATATATATATACATGTGTGTATATATGGTTGTATGTCATATATATATGTATATATATATACACGTGTGTATATATGGTCGTATGTCATATATATATATATATATATATACACGTGTGTATATATGGTCGTATGTCATATATATATATATATATATATATATATATATATATATATATATATATATACATCTGTGTGCGTGTATTTGTGCGAGTGTGTATATATGTGAAAGAGAAATAATGAGTGTCATATATATGTATATATGTGTGTCCGTGTATGTTTATATATGTATATATATGTATATATGTGTATATGTATGTGTGTGTGTGTGTGAAAGAGAGAAGGAATGTGTTTCTCTTCTATATCCATTCTTGTGAGTTTCAACATATAAAGTTAATAATGTTGGTGTTGGCCTTGGTGCTGTTGTTTGATTAAAATTTCGTTAAAACTATTGAAAATATTGTTTTCCCTTGCATTAATTCTTTAGTTTTTAAGCCCCACGGCTCTCATAGATTTTCTTTAAATTTCTAACTGAGCTCAATTCTTTCAAATACAAACATGATATATGAAATACATAAAATGCCCAAAACTGCACCACGAATATGAGAAAGCAAAAACGGAACAGAAGAAGACAGGAAAAATATGTTAAGAACAGTTTGATTTTTGACATGTAAGGTTCGGACCACTCTAGGCTAGCGTATATTATCTTTGGAGAAATAATTCATTTAATTTAAAGCAAAGAGTTTAGAAATATCTTGTTGATTTTTTTAATTTTTCTTTTACACCAATGAGTTAAAGAATGCCGCGATTCTACAGGAACCAACCAAAAGCTGTTGAATTTGCTAAAAATAACAAGGAATTTCCTTAGAATTACATCAACAGTCTTACACATAATAATGAGTTCTGAGTTCAAATCCCGCCTTGGTTAGCTTTGCCTTTTATTCTTAAAGGAACAATAAAATAAAGTATCAGTAATGCACTGGGGCTGATTTAATCGACTTTACCCCCCCCCCCCCCCCCCCCCAAAAAAAAGATTGTTGGCCTTGTGCCTAAATAAGGAACTATTATTATTATTACGAGGGTGGTGTATTGGCAGTATGGATAGAGCATTGAAAAATATGCCGAGCTGCATAGAGTTACGAACCTTTACGTTCTGAGTTCAAATCCCGCCAAGGTTAACTTTGCCTTTCATCCTTACGGTGGTTGATAAAATAAAGTACCAGTCACGCACTGGGGTCGATTTCATCGACTTACCACTCCCCCAAAATTGCTGGCCTTGTGCCTATATCAGAAACCATTATTATTATTACAATGATGATGATGGTAATGGGAAAGATGAGAATGTTGTCGTAGTACAGTGATAATAGTGTTGATGGTTATGATGGCTATGATGGTAACAATCATCATCACCTACATCATCATCACTATAGTCATGATCATTATGATGGTTGTAGTGGTCATCATCATCATCGACAACATAAGAAGCAGCCTTAGAATTTTCGTCATTGCCATTTTAACAACAATCGCGATGGTCACGCCGTGGTGACGTCAATAAGAATGTGACAAACAGCCAGCCGAAGGTTCAATGGTTTTAACCACAATCCTTATTCCAACAACATCAATTCGGACAGTGACCTGAAAAGAAACAACTCCGATGGCCTTCTCAAGGAATCATACGGTGGCTAGAAAAATCCATAAGATTATTTCCGGTGTGCATGGCTTTAAGCGGATTAAGAAGAATATATTTACAAGAGAGAATGACATTTCCATTCTTCCGTATGCTGAAGCTTCAAATGTTATTTGTTCGCTAGAGACCAATGTGAATATCGAGAATGTTTAATTCGAGAAAAGAAGAACAATTTCTTGCTTAAAACAGATGATGATGCTGCGACGCATGAGCGAGTATTACAAGCTTTACTTCCGTCGCCATTCTATACGACGGAATTTTGACAATTGGTTCAAATACAATTCTTATTCCTGATTTAGTCTTTTAGTATTGCTTTATATTAAACAGTGTATAAGGCCATTGTCTGCATGAAGCCAATCAATCAATATTTTATTATTTTATCTATAAAAAGGGCAGCGAATTGACAGAATCGGTAGAGCGACTGACAACATGCTTTGCTGTATATAGAAAAGTCCCTTTACGTTCTGAGTTCAAATCCCACCGAGGTTAGTTTTGCCTTTCATTCACCGAGTCGATTAAATAAAGTACCAGTAACGTACTGGGGTCGATTTAATTGACTTTCTCCTTCCCTTCAAATTGCTGGCCTAAATGAGAAACCATTATTTTACCGGTGGATTGGCAGTGTCGGTAGAGGGTCGGACGCTATGCTTTGCAACAATGAGTTACGGCCCTTTATGGTCTGAGTTCAAATCCCGCCGAGGTTAACTTTGCCTTTTATCCTTACGGGGTTGAAAAAATAAAGTACCAGTAATACACTGGGATAATTGCTGGCCTTGTGCCAAAAGTACAAACAATTATTTTACCTATAAATTGACTGAATCGGTAGAGCGTCAGATAATATGCTTTGCAGCATAAAGTTACGTCCCTCTGTGGTATATGGTGGTGGTGGTGGTTTTAAGACTGACTCATCCCCCCAAGACGTTCAGAGAATGCAGCCAGATAGGCCCATCACTTCCAGTTGATACTAAACCAATAAATCTGTTCTAATTTCTTTAAGTTATCTTCCTGTTCTTATTCAGCGTTACTAAAACTTGCCGATGGAATGTTTTATTTCTTCTCTGTCCATGAGAAAAAACGGTGATAAAATGTGTGTGTTTGTGTGTGTGTCTGCTTGTTTCTGTGATTGTATGTATGTTTTTTATGTGATAGTATGTGATTTTGTGATGAAAAGTGAGTGTGTTTGCGATGAAAAGTATGTATGTTTTTGTGATGAAATACGTGTGTTTTTGTGATGAAAAGTGTGTATGTTTTTGTGATGAAATGCGTGTGTTTTCAAATAAATTGTGTGTTTTTGTGATGAAATGTGTGTTTTTGCGATGAAAAGTGTGTGTTTTTGCGATGAAATGTGTGTGTTTTTCTGATAAAATGTGTTTTTCTGATGTGTATGTTTTTGTAATGAAAAGTGTGTATATTTTTGTGATGAAATGTGTGTGTTTTTCTGATAAAATGTGTGTTTTTCTGATGTGTATGTTTTTGTAATGAAAAGTGTGTATATTTTTGTGATGAAATGCGTGTGTTTTCTGATAAATTGTGTGTGTTTTTGTGATGAAATGTTTGTGTTTTTCTGATGAAAAGTGTGTTTTTGTGATGAAATGTGTGTTTTTCTGATGAAATGCGTGTGTTTTCTGATAAATTGTGTGTGTTTTGTGATGAAATGTGTGTGTTTTTCTGATGAAAAGTGTGTGTATTTTTCTGATGAAATGTGTGTTTTTCTGATGAAAAGTGTGTTTTTCTGATGAAAAGTGTGTGTTTTTCTGATGAAATGTGTGTTTTTCTGATGAATTGCGTGTGTTTTTGTGATGATGTGTTGTTTTTATGATAAAATGTGTGTGTGTTGTTTTTATGATAAAATGTGTGTGTGTTGTTTTTATGATAAAATGTGTGTGTGTTTGTGACGACATGTGTGTGTTGTTTTTATGATGAAATGTGTGTTTTTGTGATGAAATGTGTGTGTTTTTGTGATGAAATGTGTGTGTTGTTTTTATGCTGAAATGTGTGTTTTTGTGATGAAATGTGTGTGTTTTTGTGATGAAATGTGTGTGTTTTTGTGATGAAATGTGTGTGTTGTTTTTATGCTGAAATGTGTGTGTTTGTGGTGAAATGTGTGTGACTGTGATGAAATATGTGTGTGTTTATGCAGGTATAAACATTGCAGTGAGACGTGTAGGAGAGATATTAAGATGGTAGACCGATAACACATACTCACAGTCTATTATTTCTTTATCTTATGTCGTACGTGAGACTACTTATCTGTCAGACACACACAATACCTCTCTTTATATTTGCATGAAAACACATTGTGTGTTTAGTAAACGGAAACAACAAAGCCAACAATACAGTACAATGAAGAAATATATTAGTTTAACGCTTGATATAGGACAAGAGTCTTTACGTTTCGGATTAATTTATTTTATCAAAAAGAAGGATGAAAAGAAAAGTTGACTTTGGTGGGATTTGAACTCAAACGTAAAAAACTGGAAGAAATACTGAAAAATATTTTGTCCCACGCTCCAATTGTAAAGGGATTTCCTTGTTATGACTCTCCTATAAATTCTATGCTGAGAGATATAGGAATAATATTGAGTGGAAGTTAACTGACAAACAAGGTGGCTTTCACCCGGACGGTACTCACCCGGACGGTACTCACCCGGACGGTACTCACTCGGAGGGTACTCACCCGGACGGTACTCACTCGGACGGTACTCACCCGGACGGTACTCACCCGGACGGTACTCACTCGTAGGGTACTCACCCGGACGGTACTCACTCGGAGGGTACTCACCCGGACGGTACTCACCCGACCAAATATTCACACCGCCGCAGGTGATCGAGATATCCTACACACACACACATATATATATATATGTATATATATATATTTACGTATACATTTAAGCATAATAGATACATCTATATATATATTCACATATATGTATCTCTCTCTCTCTCTCTCTCTCTCTTATATATATATCCAGGGAGTGTAACTTGGAGTTACTGTAGGTTCACCCGGGTGAGCACTATATATATATATATATATATACGCATCTATTTACACGAGTATGTGCACAACAGTGTGCAAGCCTACGTGTGTACTTGCACGCGTGTACTTTTGTTGTTATATTTTACATATTGAAACTGTTGTAGAAAAATCTGTAACGAAACGAAACGAACGTTATAATAGAATGTGTCTAGTTAATGTTGTACCAAGAGTCAAATACACCCGGGGTATTGTTGAGATAAGCAACAGCAAATATGCAGCATGAAACCTAATCTGCAACCCGAAACCTGCAGTTTATCAACCCATCTGCTCGTTTTCTTACCCACTACTACTATAGTTATTATTGTTGTTGTTGTAGTTTTTCTTAAGCTATATTGTTGCTGTTATGCAAGTATTCCTTCTTTTGAAGGTTCCGATTCTAATCTCTGTTGACTCACTAAAAGATGTTTTTCGGTAAACGAATCAATAACAGCGAGGCGGTGACTTTCAACCAGCACAACAACAACAACAACGACAACAACAACAACAACGACAACGACAACAACAACAACAACAACGACGACAACAACAACGACGACAACGGCAACAACGACAACAACAACAACAACGACAACGAAAAACGATGATGCTGACGACGAGGGCGGCGATGATGATGTTGATGATGATGACGACGAGGGCGGCCATTACTACAAAGATGACGACAGTGATGGGCATAAACAAACAAACAAACAACAAGAACTACAACAGCAACAACATGAACAACAGTAGCAACACCGCCAACACCAGCAGTAACAACAACAGCAACAACAGCAGTAACAACAACAGCAACAACAAGAACAACAGCACCACCAACAACAACAGCAACAACAACGACAACAACAGCACCACCAAGCAGCAACAACAACAACAACAGCAACACCAACAACACCACCAACAACACCACCAACATCACCAGCAGCAACAAACGTAAAAGAATCGCTTCAAAGTGAGATGGCGTGAAACCGTTTACCTGTCTGTTGGCAACATTATTGTATCTTTTCTTAAGTAGTATTACGTATGTGACTCATCTATCTTCCTTCCTTCCTCCCCTCCTTCCTTATCTACCTATATCTATGTACCTCACTCTTCACTCTTCCTACATGAAAACATCTTTGCTTCTTGCTACAATGACATTTCAAAATACATAGGAAGACTTTTCCACAAAGGAACTGTAAGACCATAATCTTGTTTTATGGTCTTCCGTGTCACCTAACATACTACCATACCTGTGTGTGTGTGTGTGTGTGTGTGTGTGTGTGTGTGTGTGTGTGAGAGTGTGTGTGAGTGTGTGTGTGTGTGTGTGTGAGAGTGTGTGTGAGTGTATGAGAGTGTGTGTGTGAGTGTATGAGTGTATGAGTGTGTGTGTGTGTGTGTGAGTGTGTGTGTGTGAGTGTGTGTGTGAGTGTATGAGTGTGTGTGTGGTGAGTGTATGAGTGTGTGTGTGGTGAGTGTATGAGTATGTGTGTGTGTGAGTGTGTGTGTGAGTGTCATATTTTAGTGCCTGTTAAGATATATATTGTAAGAACGTTAACAGAATAATTATTATCATAACTCAGAGTTGATAAACACATGTTATATTTGGTAAAACCAATTTATTTGGATTTATTGATACCCTGACAACAAATCGATTACTGAAACGACATGGGGCAGTTTATTCAATGCTCAAACTATTGAGTTTATATATATATTTCATTTATATTTTCTTCGTTTTATGTTTTTTCTCGAAATCATTTCTAAACTTTCCAGCCTATTGCTAGAAAATTATGTTTTTGTTTGAGAGGAAGACTTCGACGTTTGAGTAGTGAGATATAACAGCCAATTATCCCTCAGTTTATACCCTCCTATTTTGTATAAAGTAGTCTGGGGTACACAATACTTTAAAAATGTAGGAGAAGGAAAAGTCATAATAGAGTTGAACATTTCATAGGCTGACTATGAAGAAGTGATGCTAGAGCTGTGAAATCTTACATGCATTAATTTCAATTCTACTTACGAGGGTGGGCTGAAAAAATTCCTAGGCTGACTATGAAGAGGTGATGATAGAACTGTGAAATCTTGAATTAATTTCAATTCTTCTTATTAATAATTGCATTGTTTCATTCCAGGGAATATGTTGGAAAGTAAACCACATTTGGTCATTCCATGAGAGTATCTTGGTCAGCTTATTAACTTTTCAGCTGACCATCGTATATATATGTATGTGTGTATGTATGGGTCAAGCTGACCATACGACCTGCTAGATATAACAGTCGAATCTCCATCAAATTACATCATACTATCATACATTTACCATGCAGGTTAATGTGGACATAAAAAGTGTGTGCCTGCGTAAATGACAGACTGGTCATCTGACCTGTTAGAAATAGCAGCCGAATCCCCTTCAAATTACATCGTTCCGACTTAAAGAAGAAAAAAAAGATCAGATAGCAAAAGGACGGAATAGTAATTATTTTGACCAGAAGTTTTGACCAGAAATGACCTGCATTTGAACAGCAACAACTCTGCTGGACATGTGTAATTTATGATATGACTCAGACCAAGATTGTCATTAAACTGACAAGGGTTACATTATAACAACAACAACAGCAACAGTATCAGAAAGTTTAATATAAAAAATTTGACGGGATTTCAAATTACGATGAAGAACTGTGATAAGATTCTGTTAAACTCGAAATAATCGCAATGATTGACGAAACATTATCAGAAATTTTAAAACTAATCTGCTCGACGGAGGCCGAGGAAAAACTGTCCGATATTTTCAGATAACCGTTTGACATTAGTAAGATAAGTTGCATCTCT
>OZ024749.1:56086924-56091924 GCA_964016885.1 Eledone cirrhosa | reverse complement strand
ACAGATAGATGTACAAACACACATCCCACGTAGACATGCATATATATATATATATATATATATATATATATATATATATATATATATATATATATATATATATATATACACACACACATACACAAACAAACATACCACACAGATAATAGATATACATAAACACTTGTAACATATATATAAACATACATCCCACGTAGATATATAGAAGTATATATATATATAAACATACATCCCACGTAGAAATATAGAAGTATGTATATATATAAACATACATCCCACACAGATTATACAAATACATAAAACCACATACCTTATAGATATATATAAACATACATACAACATATACATAAAACACTCATACCATATATATATAAACATACACCCCACGTAGATATATAGAAGTATGTATATGTATAAACATACATACAACATATACATAAACACACATACCATATATATATATAAACACACATCCCACGTAGATATAAATATATATAAGTATATATATAAAAAAAAACATACCTTATAGCTATATACATCAACACACATACCACATAGATATATACATCAACACACATACCATATAAATATATACACACATGCAACATGGATATACACATACAAACACACATACCAGGTATATACACAGATATATTACTCTTTGACCTGTTCCAGCCATCCGGCTGAGGCCATGCTGGGGCACCGCCCTTGACCGCCATTATATATACACAGATATATAATGAAGTTTCTTTTCTCATAAACCCAGCCAACATCGAAATAAAGATAAACATACAACATAGCTACACCAACCAAGACTTGAGACGCACCACACCAAATACAACTACTCAACTACAAATATCACCTTCAACACAATTATCTAAAACTAACCAGGTAACAACATATCATACCTATATTAACAAACTAAACAGTGCAGATAAATAGCAAAAAATACATGCCCCCAATATAGTAAATCCTGTACAATATAATATAATTGTTTCTACTTTAGGCACAAGGTCAGCAATTATCCCAGTGCATTACTGGTACTTTATTTTATCGACTCCGTAAGGATGAAAGGCAAAGTTAACCTCGGTGGGATTTGAACTCAGCTATATTAAACATAGTTGGTGAATTGTCAGAGTCGTTTGAAAGTCGGAGAGAATGCTTTGTTGTATTCGAATATTTTTATAATTATTACAGTAGAAATGGATTTAAATTTTAACAAAATTTCAATCAATTTCAAACCAATTAATGTAACAATTACAAAAATATTCCTTCTGTTGGATTAAAGAAAAAAAGCAATCTGTGTTTTATCACTTTACTTTTTACCTTTAACCTGTGATTTCTATATTTCTAGGGAATGTATCCCCCTTTTTCAATTATGTATATATATATGTGTGTGTGTGTGTATGTGTGTGTATAAGTCAGTTACATATATGTGTGTGTGGGAGGGTGTATTTACAATTATATATATATGTCTGTATGTATATTTTCAATTATATGTATGTGGGCTTGTAGTTTTAATTATATATATATATGTGTGTGTGCATATAACAAGAAATAGGATGTGTATATTAGCCAACAAGGCCTTTCTTTTTTTTCAAAAATTTAAGGTCTTCATTTGTGTGAGATTTGGCTGTTATTTCTAACATGTTACGTGACTACGTAAAAGTCCTCTCACGAATTAATGATATCCCGTTGAGCCGAAATTCTGAGATCCGTTCCCAGATTGTATGACTTCACTTTCTACAGTCATAATGTTTATGTCGGACACAAGGTCAGACTGACCAGTCCGTAACTCATTACTTAAATCCTATCGTCAACGTGAATACATAAGCCAGTGTCAATAGAGACAGCTTAGTAGTCAACTGAAGTAACTCCACATTAGTTTCGAACTCTTCATGGAAAAAAGACTGAAAAAGTAATTATGAAGGACGTTTTAGATTCTGGAAAGCAAAAAGAAAAAAAATCCAAAAAACGACCAAACGACTGCTCACACATTATTACTGTACAGTACACGTGTTAGTTATAGATTAAATCAGAACATATTGTTTACTCAGCTTAAAGTTACTCGGAAACTGGTGAGTGCTACTAGAAACTTTGGATGTAGATAGATTATATTTCACAGTCAAGTAGAGAAATCGTATCATCTAAAATCCTGGTTTTAACATTTCAAGCAACATCTCCAGCAGAGAGAAAACCTCAGCAACTATTTCTCTCATGTTTGCAACAATATTATTATATTAAAATGAAAGTTGACACTCATCTCTCTTTGTACATCAACTTAACAAAACCATGAACGAAACAAAGGAGGGTTTTTTGAGGTGTGTGTCTTTGGGGGGGGGGGGGGGGGTATGGTTTTACTTTACAACATTGCTACCAAGTAGGTAGCTGGTCAAAATAATACATTTTTAACATCATATATTATATATGTGTGTGTGTGTGTGTGTGTGTGTGTGTGTGTGTGTGTGTGTGTGTATATGAATATGTGCATGTGCGTTCTATATTGAGCAATATTAAAATCAAAACAAGAAGCATGAACATACATAGAGACAGATCGGCATAAACACACACACAATCAGACAACAAACACACACACACACACAATCAGACAACACACACATACACACACATAATCAGACAACACACACTCACAAAGGTATATCAATGATTGATTTTCTTTCTAATTGTTCTCCATTGTTCTGTACATAAACATGTGTGTGTTGGAGGGGTGGGCAATCATGTACAAGATACATGGCTAGCATAGATAGATAGATAGATAGATAGATAGATAGATAGATAGATAGATAGATAGACAGGTTGGTAGGTAGAGAGAGATAGATAGATAGGTTGGAAGGTAGAGATAGATAGATAGAGAGAGATAGGTAGGTAGGTAGAGAGAGAGAGATGGGTAGGTAGGTAGAGAGAGATAGATAGGTAGGTAGGTAGAGAGAGATAGATAGGTAGGTAGAGAGAGATAGATAGGTAGGTAGGTAAAGAGAGATAGATAGAGAGACACACTATTCTCTTTTTGTATATGTTGCCTTCTAATTGTATAACCACAGAGTTAACATGCCTTAGCGTGAGTTCACATTATATATATATATATATATATATATATATATATATATATATATTTGAAGCCTATGTGTATGTTTTAATGCATGTACTTTGATGTATTCTCCAATTTCATTTCGCTTAATGTGTGTATGTGGTGTGTGTATGTGGTATGTGTATATAGAACTGGTGTGTGTGTGTGGGTGGTGTGTGTATATGGAACTGGTGTGGTGTATGTATGAGTGTGTAGAACTGATGTGGAGGCAGGGCCTTCAACCTATGCCTCGGGATACAAATAGGGTGAAGCCTAAGAAAGACATTTAAAAAAAAAAAAGAGCAAAGGGCCATGATTGAACAAGCAGTTTAAGTGGGGGTGGGGGTCGTTTTAACGGGGCATTAAGCAATGGCGGTAAAAGAAAATAGTGGAGAAAAGGAAAAAGAGGGGAGATAATCGTGAACTAAGTCTAAACAAGAATGACGGTCGTCTTTTCTTCGAACGTGTATGATGAGTGATTCATGTTGATGACTGCTGGCGACCATATTTCAATGGCCTCCTCCTTTTTGCCCAAATGCCATGTTCTATTAAGGAGAGAAGCTAGCCTTACATGCACTCTTTACCTGCCGGCTATATACACCTTTTTACAACCTTATTGTGTCACCAAACTTTCTCTAGTTTTTATATATATATATTTATTTATTTATTTATTTATTTATTGATCTATTGGATATATATTTATATATATTAGTAAGTATTGTTGTCTTCTAAAGTGAGAGAGAAGCGGTGGATGAACTGGAAGGGTGGAGGGAGGCGGTGGATGAACTGGAAGGGTGGAGGGAGGCGGTGGATGAACTGGAAGGGTGGAGGGAGGCGGTGGATGAACTGGAAGGGTGGAGGGAGCGAGGGAACGACGACGGTGATGATGATGTGGAGGAGGAGGAGAAATAACCATTCTTATCCACAGAGATAGATAGAAGGGGGCGAGAACTGTGGGACTAGGTGAAGAGAGAAAGAAGGGGGAGGGAGAAAGAAGGGGAGGGGGTAAAAATAAAAACTACAGCCCCCCCAACAAAACAAATAGAATAACAACAAGAATAACAAGAACAACAAAGACGATGTGTGTGAGAGATTCTGTTTTAAGATCAACATAGAAATATATAGTCTTACAATGAAACATGAAATATGTGGAGAGAGAGACATGATAGACCATGTAGACATACTGATATATATATATATATATATATATATATATATATGTGTGTGTGTGTGTGTGTGTGTGTATATATACATATCATATATATACATACATATATTTATGTATGTATGCATGTATATATGCATATTTAAAGTATACATAAGTGCAAAAGTATATATATATCATGTCTATATTATATATAATATAAAGTAACTGTTTCTTTGCCAGAGGGTCTTTCTTTGAATCCACACAACAAACCATCTCTCTATATATAGGAGTCTACTTCCCTATCACACAACAAACCATCTCTCTCTATATATATAGGAGTCTACTTCCCTATCACACAACAAACCACCTCTCTCTATATAGGAGTCTACTTCCCTATCACACAACAAACCACCTCTCTCTATATATATAGGAGTCTACTTCCCTATCACACAACAAACCATCTCTCTCTATATAGGAGTCTACTTCCCTATCACACAACAAACCACCTCTCTCTATATAGGAGTCTACTTCCCTATCACACAACAAACCATCTCTCTCTATATAGAAGTCTACTTGCCTCAGGGAGGAGATATAACTCCCCACCGAAATTTCACCCATACACTCAACATTACATACCTTTTTTTTTTCTTTAAAGCATACTAAAAGTAGTTGTAGTAGTATAAATAGTAGTAGTAGCAGTAGTAGTAGCCGTGGTGGTGGTGTAAGGGAGGCGGTGGTGGTGGTGGTGTAAGGGAGGTGGTGGTG
>OZ024749.1:56061924-56076924 GCA_964016885.1 Eledone cirrhosa | reverse complement strand
CAAATAGATTTAAGTTCCATCTCCACTGTCACCACCTCTACCATCACCACTAGCACTAACATCACCATCACCATCATCACGACCACCATCACCACCTCCACCATCATCATCGTCAACACCACTACAACCATCACATTCATTTTCACCACCAAAATCAGCACTAACTTCATCACCTTTAAGTCCACCACTACCACCATCATCATCACCACAACCACCACTACCACCACCACCACCACTACCACTATCATCATCACCACAACCACCACTACCACCACCACAACCACCACTACCACCACCACCACCACCACAACCACCACTACCACCACCACCACCACTACCACCATCATCACCACAACCACCACTACCACCACCACCACCACTATCATCATCACCACAACCACCACAACCACCACCACCACCACCACCATCACCACAACCACCACAACCACCACCACCACCACCACCATCATCATCACCACAACCACCACTACCACCACCACCACCACCACTACCACCACCACTACCACCACTACCATCATCACCAGAACCTCTTTAGAAGAGGCAAGATTGTTGTCGCTTCATAGAAATTGATCGTGGACTGAGGGTGTAGTGGACTGGAAGTGTTCCAGGTAAATTAAAACATCAGAGCTTGTCATCTTGTACAAGAGACCACCCTTAAATAACAACAACAACTACTAAAGATAAAATACAAACAAAACAACCACAGTTCAAGGTTACCAGAGAATAACCACAAACTGACTGTCAGACAGACAGACAGACTATTAGGCACAGAGAGAGAGAGAGAGAGAGAGAGAGAGAGAGAGAGAGAGAGAGAGAGAGAGAGAGAAGTAAATAAATAGATAAAGACAGACAGGGAGAGATGCGATATATATATATATTTAGAGAGAGAGGGGGGGGGGGGGGGGCAGAAAGATGATAGATAGAGAGAGAGAGAGAGGAAGGAACAGAAAGAAACAGAGATAGAAATAAGGAGAGGAGAGAAGAGAGGGTTTTTGTTTTTGTGATTCAGAGCAGCATTGGCGACGGAGACAAATAGTTAAAGCTGTGTACAAAGAGAAGATAGAGGGAAACCTTCTGTTGGATTGACGCCACGGCTGATGGCCAAGTTAGTTTCAACTTCTCCAACAGATCAACCAGAAATGTTGGGAAATTCCGTCACTCTTCTGGAAATATATATCTTTTTATCAACTCACTTCAGAAGTCAACTTATTTTTTGATGTGTAAGTTTTTCAAACAAACAAAAAAAAAAAGTCCTCGCTGTCTAATAGTTTCTTTTTGATGCGCTGTATGACCAAGTGTCATATGAAACACAATCTTATGTGGTTATGTCTATTCCACTAATGAGATAGGCGGGTCTTTACAACCTCTACAACCTCTACCAGATTCTTTGCATCTAAATTATTTGTTTTAAAATGTATCAAAGATAATTTTATAGCTCTTCTACTCTGCTGAGTAAGGACGTAATGGTTGAATGGCTAAATTAACAGGCTTTTCCATCTAAAGGCTCTTCTGCCGTCTCTTGATCGCAAACAAGTGCTACTATATGTCTTTGATGAAGTGATGTGGCAGTAGAACACACACGCACACAAATTATATATAATATACATATATATACATAAACATCTGTACTCATATATATAATATATAATATATATGGTTCTTTCAGGGCTAACCGGTTCATCCTTATATTTATAATTTCACAGCTTTTGATTCTTACTATCAAGTTTATGCTACCATATATGCTATTTATATATGATATTTCCAGCAATGCTAAAGTACGCTATCTAGGTACAAGACATACACTCTCTACTATGGATTCATATTTGTAGTGAAGTATCTTGAGTTGGTTTACTATATATATATATATATATATATATATATATATATATATATATATATATATATATCTTTGAGAATTAAGTGTCTGGTGATGCATTTATGAACATTTTAATTCAATGAATAAATATACATTCAGAGAGAGAGAGAGAGAGAGAGAGAGAGAGAGAATCTGCGGTGCTGAGATCGGAGAGATCACTAACCACGGGAGTAGTCAATGCATGGGGGGGATGCAAAGGCTTGGTGAACATACAAACCGAATCTGCTTGGCGGATATATAATATATATATATATATATATATATATATATAAAGTTTAGCTTTCTTTTCAACTAAACTACATAAACAGCAAATTAATTAGCGTATCAAAAACAGCCTGGTTAAATGGTAGAGTGGTATTATTGTAGAAATAACTAGTTAATTAACTGACGGTTAGTCATCATAAAAGTTCTTTGATCATCTTTGATCAAATTCCAACCAAGCTTGTCTCGCCATTTCAAACCTCTGCAAAAGGCAAATGACAAAACAACCGTATTTATTCTTCTAATTGCTCAACTAGCCAAACAGACACACTCCGTTAAACGATCGCTATTCTTTCATTGATTTTCTTTTCTTTTTCATATGTTGAAGAATAAATGGGATTTACACATTTCTTCTCAAAGATAAACTCCACCTTATCTTTTCTGGAAGGTTTCTTTTTCTGGGCGGGGGCGTGATTTAAATAAAAAAAAAATCTTTATTTGTGTTTTAAATTTTAATTCCAAAAAAACTCCAGTTGTTAATTTTAGAGTGAACTCTGAGAAATTTGTAATCAATATCAATCATTGTGTGTGTGTATATATATATATATATATATATATATATATATATATATATATGTGTATGTGTGTGTATATAATAGGTATATATATGTGTGTGTATGTATGTATGTATGTATGTATGTATGTATGTATGTATGTATGTATGTATGTATGTGTGTATGTGTGTAATAGGTATATATGTAATAACTGGATATATATATATATGTAATATGTCATTATATATTTGTATGTGGGAGTGCGTTTCTTTTGTTTTTAAGCGTTAATCAGATAATAAAAAAAGGCGAGTTGGGCGGCAGCTACGATAATTGTTTAATGCCCTCTCACTCCGAAATAAAGATAAGAGAATAGAGGTTATTTGGTTAATGTTTAGCTTGTATGGTGTAGGTTAGTGATGGATGGCGACGAGGGTAGAGATGATAGTGAGACAGAGGAGAGAAGAGGAGAGAAGAGGAGAGAGGAGAGGAGAGGAAAGAGAAGAGAAGAGAAGAGAAGAGAAGAGAAGAGAAGAGAAGAGAAGAGGAGAGGAGAGGAGAAGAGAAGAGAAGAGGAGAGAGGAGAGGAGAGGAGAGGAGAGAGGAGAGGGGAGAGAGAAGAGGAGGAGAGAGAGAGGAGGAGAGAGAGAAGAGGAGAGGAGAAGAGAAGAGGAGAGAGGAGAGGAGAGGAGAGAGGAGAGGGGAGAGAGAAGAGGAGGAGAGAGAGAGGAGGAGAGAGAAGAGGAGGAGGGAGAGAGAGGAGAAGAGAGAGAGGAGAGGGGAGAGGGGGGGGGGGGAGAGAATGTCCCTGTCTTTGGCCTGTCCCAAATATAAACAGCAGTAACTAAGACATCATCTGAGAGGGATTTGGCTGCTATTTCTGTCAGACCAAGACGTAGTGACCACATAAAATGTCCCTGTCTTTGGCTTGTCCCAAATATAAGCAGCAGTATCGGTGGCTGTTAACACCAACCAATAATACTCACAATATAAAGAAATAAAGAAGTCTGCTCATGATGTAGAACTATCCAGTTATTCAACACGGATCAATAAAACGAAGGTTAAATGTTACAATTCAAATTAGCACTGGTCAAATCTGGCCAAAGTCTTGTGAGACTGACTTGTAATTAAAATGGCTGGCACGCTGAGAAACACTTAAATCCAAAGTGAATTTCTCCCTAACAGGTTTTATCCCTCACCATCAACTGACATATAGACAAACTGACTCTGATTGGATAACTAAGATAATACACAGAATGAGATGGGATTTTCTGGATTTTAATTCAATGTCCGCTGTCGAATATTTCATTTATCCAAGTTGCTAGCGGTGTATTCAATGTATTAATGATGATGATGAGGGTTGGGGTGGTGGTGGTGATGGTCTACAGATAGATAGAAGTTGTTCTATGAAGAACAACTTCAACTTCACTATATATGTGTACGTATGGAGAGAGAGAGAAAGAGAGAGAGAGAGGGGGGGAGAGAGAGGGAGAGAGGGGGGAGAGAGAGAGAGGGGGAGAGAGGAGAGAGGAGAGAGAGAGAGGAGAGAGAGGAGAAAGAGGGAAGAGAGGGAAGAGAGGAGAGAGAGAGAGAGAGGAGAGAGAGAGAGGGAGAAAGAGAGAGGGGAGAGGGAGAGAGAGGGGAGAGGGAGAGAGAGGGGAGAGGGAGAGAGAGGGGAGAGGAAGAGAGAGAGGGGGGGGGGGATACGACATTCCTAACGTCTTCACGAACCAAAGTATCATCTTCCTGTTTTCTTTCGGTTGCAACGTTTTTCGAAATATTTACTTCTGCGGTTCACAGATTGATTTTTTTAGTTTCAGAAGACCCCATTAAGTTTGAAAGCAGCGATTCTTTGCTTATACTTTAATCTGTTATTTTAATATATATATATATATATATATATATATATATATATATATATATATATATATATTTGTGTACAGATATTTTTGCATACACAAAAACAAAATATAAACAATCGTATTTATTTCACGAAAGCACAGACGGCTTGTCATTGTTGCTGCCGATATGCCACCCCAAAAGTCCTAGCCTGACCGCAAGATCAGATTTTCCATGGTGGTGGTGGTGGTGACTGATGGTGGTGATAGTATAGGGTAGTCATAAATAGCAGACATAAACAGTGGCATCACGAGTATGTTATTAACGGTTGTGTCGTTGCACTCTATAATGGAGGATATTTTCTCTTCTATTTTCAGAAACAAAGTCGGATAACAAGTACTGGGGGCAGGCGGACAGCTATATAGATAGCTAGACATATAGACAGCTATATAGACACATACATAGACAGTCAGCTAGACATATAGACAGCTATATATAGACAGCTAGCTAGGTATATAGACACATACATAGACAGCTAGCTAGATATATAGACAGCTATAGAAACAGCTAGACAGTTATGTAGAGAGATATTTAGACAGCTATATAGACAGCTAGATAGATAGACAGCTATATAGACAGCTAGACAGCTATATAGACAGATAGACAGATATGTAGAGAGATATTTAGACAGCTATATAGACAGATAGATAGATCAGAGAATGAAATAAAAGAGATTGGTATTGTGTATGTCTATATTTCCTTTGTATAGATGTGTCTTTGATCTGAAATATTCTCTACTCTTCTGTGTTTTAGAAGTCTATGTTCCTTCTATATAAACAAGAACCTCTAACCTCAAACACTTCATTTTCTGGACACAAACATTCTCACCTATTACCCTTTGTCTAGTAGGATTGCTTTCACTCAAACACGAAAAGGTAATACTTTCCCTCTGGGGAAAAATATAGCTATTATTATTTGACAATAATGGGTAGAGCGTCGGACAATATGCTTCGCGGTATATAGTTATGATCATTTACGTTCTGAGTTCAAATTCCGCCGAGGTTAAGCTTTGCCTTTCATCCTTACGGAGGTCGATAAAATAAAGTACCAGTAATGCACTGAGGCTGATTTAATCGACTATCTCCTCCCAGACAAAAAAAAAATTGTTGGTCTTGTACCAAATGTAGAAATTATTATTATTATCATTGGGATGAGGGGGCGGTGGATTGGCAATATCGGTAGAGGGTCAGACACCATGCTTTGCAGCATAGAGTTACGGCCCTTTATGGTCTGAGTTCAAATCTCACCGGGGTTAAACTTTGCCTTTCATCCTTACAGGAAAACACCGCACCAAGATCTTTTCAGGAGAGCTTGAAGACTTTCAACAGACAATGAGAAAACAAAAGAAACAAAGAACACAGGCAGCAGATCGAAAACCAATATTGGAGAATTGCCACCTGATTGGTAATCAATGTATAATCAATCCCGGAATGATGTGATTGAATAATTTCGCTCTTTGCTAACGATATTGAGTACATTTATTCGCTTAATAGCAATTAACAACACTACGAAACTACAATTGTGTGTGTATAGTACATTTTGAGGTGTACGTGTGCGTTTGTGTGTGTGTGTGTGTGTGTATATATGTCTATGTGTGCGTACGTGCATACGTGTGTGTATATATGTGTATGTGTGTTAACCTGTGTATATATATATATATGTATGTGTGTGTGTGTGTGTGTGTGTGTGTAACGAGAGAGATATCAGCAATTTAACAGTAATTAAAAATTAATGTTTTCTTATACATTAGAGACTGGAATTCATAAAATAAAGTGAGAAGCAACGCAATTAACCTAGCTATCATATCTAATTGTAACAATATCATATAGAGATATCATTTACTACACTATCACCCCTCTCTCTCTCTCTCTCTCTCTCTCTGTAGGTGGGTGGAGAGATTGTGTGTAGGTGTGTTTGTGTGTAGGTGTGTGTGTGTATAGGTTTGTGTGTGCATGTGTAGATTTCTGTGGGTTTGTGTGTGTGTGTAGGTTCCTATAGGTTTGCGTGTGTGTTTGTATGCCTCACTGTGTGTATGTATGTATAGGTTTGTGTGTGGGTTTGTGTGTGTATGTTTGAGTGTCTGTAGGTTTGTACGTGAATGTATGTTTGTGTGTGTGTGTATATATATATATATATATATATATATATGTATACGTGTTTCTACATATACTTTTATATAGACGTAAATTAATATAGGTAAAACAAAAATATGTACATATGTGCTTGTTTGAATGTGACTATATATACGCTTTGGAGACAGTATCTATGTACGTTTGTTTGCTTATGTGTGTGTATCTATATGTATATATGTGTGTGTGTGTGTGTGTGTGTGTGTGTGTGTGTGTGTGTGTGTGTGTGTGTGTGTGTGTGTGTGTGTGTGTGTGTGTGTGTGTGTGTGTGTGTGTGTGTGTGCGCGTGCGTGTGTGTATATGTGCGTGTGTGTGTGTATGCAACACTATATTTCATACATATACAAATATATTCACGTATTTAAATGTCTATGTGTCGATAAACTTTAATTTTCGTATTTTTTAATTTAATTTCGCAATGTTTTAGCACACTCACACAGACGCACACACACAATATATATATATATATATATATATATATATATATCTTGACCTTACTACGAAATTACACAAATTTGATCAATTATTCACAACAGAAAATGTCTTTTGAGAAATGTCAGCAGGCCACACCATACAAATAATAAAAATAATAACAACAAAAACAATAAATAAGTAGATAAATAAATAAATTAATAAATAAATGAATAAATAAATAAATAAATTGAGAATTAGAACGTGATCGAGATGAAGCTAAATTCGATTTTGCAATAGAATGAAAATTGAAATTGAAATGCTGTAATTTTATTTAAAATATTTCAGAGACCACATTCGGGAATAATTTTACAAAATTCTCAGGCTTTTTTTTTTTCTTTGAAAACTAGTTAAAGAGATGTCCGACATATTTAGTGTTTCTTTGAAATACAATATAGATAATATGAGAGAGGAAGAGAGAGAGGGGGGTGGTTAATGTAGGGCAAGGTTTGTAGACATCACAGTATAAACTAACATAAAGGCACCTGCTTTGGTTTTTTCCTTCAAATTGTATACCAGGGGGCTGGGCAAATATTTCTATCCGAGTGTCCCATGAAACATTCGTAACGTCCCTAACCGGTCACCTTCCATTTAATACTTTTGTTTACTAAGAAACATTCAATAATATTCCCTCCCACCCTCTAAAGGCTCTGCCAATTCGCTGCCTTTATGTATGTATGTATGTATGTGTGTGTGGGTGTATGTATGTGTGTATATATGTGTATGTGTAGGATGAGTCGTAAGAACGTTGGACAACATGCTTTGCAGCATATAGTTACGTCCTTTTGCATTCTGAGTTCAAATCCTGTCGAGGTTAGCTTTGCCTTTCATCAATTCAAGATCGATAAAAAAAGGTACCAGTAACGCACTGGGGTCAATTTCATCGGCTTTTCCCTCCCCAAAAATTATTGGCCTTGTGTCTAAATCAGAAACCATTCGAATCCTTCCGATGGTCACGATTCATTACCGGACCACGGGACCATAACAGCTGTAATGGGTGAAAAGGATTGTGGCTGTTTGCTATCACGGTGGAATGATGATGACGATATTTAAGATGATGAAGACGATGATGATGATGACAATGATGACTATGATAATAATGACGATGACGACGATGATGATGATGATAATAATACAGTCAATAGAGCACCTAATGAACGGCCTTGCAAAATTTACCTACGACCCTTTCCTCTTTGATTTCAGAATCTGACGAGATCAATTTTGCTTCTTTTATTTTTTTGTCATCATTCCAAAATCGATAAAATAAGGTCGATTTCTTCGATTTGAACTCAACATTAGAAGCACGTTAATTATACTTTTGTGATAATTACAAATAGTTGACACGAGTCGACAAGTTATACTCAGTGCAGGGCGACATTAAAATTGAGACTTTGTGAAGGGAAAAAAGAACCCGACACTCTGTCAACCCGAGCATCAACAAATCCAGTTGGAGTCTGCTTCTTGTTCCTTCTTCACGAATCAATAGGGGACAGACACGAGTTGTAGGGGACAGAGCTCTAAAACACTGGACGGAATTATCTAATTCTAAAGCACACATACTTACACGATGATGGCTGCAACTCGATTTCGAGTAATGCCATCGCTTGATACTTAAGCATGGGCATCACATATCAAGCGATGCCTCTGCTTGAAAATTTTTTTAAATGAGAAAAGGCTTTGCACGGGGCCAATCCCACTCGATGAACAACCTGTGCATGGTCGGGTCGTTGGCGACTAAACCGGCAACATACATACATACATATATACATGCTTACATCCGTATGTAGCAGTCGAACAAAAGAAAAGTACTCAATACAGAAGCATAGTTTAAATATTCATTTATGTATGCGTGTGTGTATGAGAGAGAGAGAGAGAGAGAGAGAGAGAGAGAGAGAGACAGAGAGAAAGAGAGAAAGAGAGAGAGAGAGAGAGAGAGAGATTGTGTTGTGTGAGTGTGTGTGCGTGTTTAGATAACTCTGCGATGGAGTTGGCGAATCAAACTATTTTATCGTCTGCAAGTTTACAATCAATTTAACGTCACTATTAATTTAATGTGTGATTTTTCTGTATCATAGTACGAATGTCTGTTCGTATACGAAAGTCGCCTATTATACAAATGTCGTTATATTCAATCTGTATTAACCATCTTTACAAATCTCTATATAACAGATATTAACTTCAGTCTGTCCAATTCTAAATTCTAAATAAAACTTTTATATCTTATATCAAAATGTCTATATTTCGAGACATCGAAATACAGAATGACCACAAAAACACTCCTTGATTTCAAATACTTATAATATGAGAACTTAAATGAATATTCTTACAATATTGGTGGCTACAGTTGCATAAACTAGCAAACTTTCATGTGGTATTGGTTGATATCACATGTGGTATTGGTTGATATCACATGTGGCATTGGTTGATATCACATCATGTGGCATTGGTTGATATCACATGTGGTATTGGTTGATAACATAGACACTTAATGTGACTCCTTTTGTTGCTCAGCAAATATCAATGTGATAATCAAGCTGGGAGTGTTTTGTGGTCAGTCTGTTCCTCCAGCCTCACAACAACAGGTCACTATCTTGCCAGACACAGTATATCTGGTCAGTCTGTTCCTCCAGCCTCACAACAACAGGTCACTATCTTGCCAGACACAGTATATCTGGTCAGTCTGTTCCTCCAGCCTCACAACAACAGGTCACTATCTTGCCAGACACAGTATATCTGGTCAGTCTGTTCCTCCAGCCTCACAACAACAGGTCACTATCTTGCCAGACACACTATATCTGGTCAGTCTGTTCCTCCAGCCTCACAACAACAGGTCACTATCTTGCCAGACACACTATATCTGGTCAGTCTGTTCCTCCAGCCTCACAACAACAGGTCACTATCTTGCCAGACACACTATATCTGGTCATCTTCTTCCTCCAACCTCACAACAGGTTACTATACTTCCAGACATATTATATCTGGAAATAATCAGATATTGTTGTTGTTATTTAACCAACATTATTACTGTTGCGGTGGATTGTCAGTATCGGATGTCATGCTTTGATGCATAGAGTTACGGCCCTTTCCATTATAAGTTCAAATCCCGCTGAGGTCAACTTTGCCTTTCATCCTTACGGAGTCGATAAAATAAAGTACCAGTAATGTACTGGCTAATTGCTGGCCTTGTGCCAAAAGTAGAAACAATTATTTTGTAGTATAATCAGTAACATGATTAATTTTACTGTAAATTTCTTTTCTGTTATTTTAACCAAACTATTTTATCACCTAAATGTTTTTAGTCAACCAATTACACCCACTAAATTAAGTTATTCTACCAATACCGATCATTCTGGCAGCTAAACTTTTAAGCGTTTAATCGATTATTAAAGTTTCGACAAGTAAGATTTTAAACATTAAATTAGCTTTAAACTTTTCTTATAGCAAACCGTTCATAAAATTCTTTGCGTTCTCTGCGAATTTTGAGGAATTTTCATAAAAGGTACATTCCCTTTGATGTGTAGTAACGTATGTTATTGTTAAAATACTTCTCTGGCTTGACCCCCGTTTTCTCAATAAACCTTTAAGTACGTACACCACGTAAGATGCAAAGACTGCCTTTATATATATATATATATATATATATATATATATTGGTCTTTGTATTCATTATTACTATATATATATCTTGGTCTTTGTATTTATTATTACTATATATATATATATATATATATATATATGCCTTTGTATTCATTATTACTATATATATATATTGGTCTTTGTATTTATTATTACTATATATATATATATATATATATTGGTCTTTGTATTTATTATTACGAGAGAGAGAGAGAGAGAGAGAGAGAGAGAGAGAGAGAGAGAGAGAGAGAGAGAGAGAGAGAGAGAGAGAGAGAGAGAGAGAGAGAGAGCTTAACTAACTGGAAATTATAGTACTGGAAATATGTGAACTCCCATCAGTAGAAAATGCAGATCTAATAATCTTCAGAACTATTGTAGTTAAGTACTTACAAATTCTGAAGAACTAAAAGAACTCTAAACATAACTTTAAATAATAAATTCAATGAAACAACTTTTAGAAGAATTACACAACAAGTTGGATAGAATAAAGAACGGACTTCTACAGAGTTGTTTAACATCTGTAACAGAAGTTAGTATCGTTAACAATGGCGACCACGACGATGACAACGATGACAATTATTATTGTTATTAATATTATGGAAATTGCAATGGTGGTGGTAGTGGTTGTAGCGATAACAATGGTGGTAGTGGTAGTGGTGGCGCTGGTGGTAGTGGTTGTAACGATAACAATGGTGGTAGTGGTGGCGCTGGTGGTAGTGGTTGTAACGATAACAATGGTGGTAGTGGTGGCGCTGGTGGTAGTGGTTGTAACGATAACAATATGCTGATGGAGGTGGTGAAGTCTCTTATGGTGGCTATATCTGTTATTTATTCCATATTTCTAATAAAGAAAATTGTTGATCACAAGCCAGACTATTTCAAGTGCACATTCAATAGTTATAATAGGAAAAGTTATTTATGTTTATTAAATTCTCTTTCTAATTACTGTTTCCATTTAATTCAGAATTGTTATGAAACGTTGACCGTGTTACGACTCTGGTCAAGCTCAAGCTATATCTATCGATCTTCTAAAGTCCTACCAATACATTCAATGTGCTGACCCACAACATGCATCTTTTATTGCTTATGACAATGTATCAGATTCAACAGCGAACAGTTCAGCGGATGCTCGGGCTTTCTGTCAAATTTTATATTCGATCTTAGAAACTGAAAATTGATTGCTTTCTTTTAATGAAATTTCCTGTGTCTTCCAATTTAACTTGCATCGCCAATATCATTCATTCAGTGCGTGATTACACATCAGTTCTCGTAGAAAACCATGTCACTCGTTCTATCATCTACCCCACCACCACCACACATGTCATGTCTGCACACACACACACACACCACACTGCACCTGTTCTGTCTCCTACACACTAAGTCGATGCAAATTTGTGTCTACCACGATGTTAAAGTTTTGATATATGGTTCCTGCATTCTCCGTTTAAGACTAAGTACACAGTACCTATCTCAATTCTTAACCAATCAACACGTGACGGATTTGTAGCTATTACCATTAGATTTGTACCTGGCACTGTTACATGTGTAGCTCTCACAAAGTATTGATAGAACTACGCTTACCACCAATTTCTATTGATTGATCTGTTAAAATTAGCAGCAAATATCCTTTAAATCGCACTTAAAACAGGCAGAACACATTGGATAATGTGAAAAATATACTACTTCTTCACCCAATTATTCCTGGGAGGGTCGTGGGGACAGAGCCTTCAAACACTCCTTCCAGTGGGTCCTGTCAGAGGCAACCGTCTCCAACTGATCCGGCTGGGTACCCAAACGAGACCAGCCTAGCTCATGGATGTAATCCAACCATCTTGCTCGGAGTCTGCACCTGTGTCTCCTGTCGGTTGGTTTTGCCTGTAAAATCTCTCCAGCGATTCTTTTCCGTTTTGTATTCTCCACATGAACATCGTGTTTTACAAGGAAGACACCTTGTGGCCTATCTTCGCTTATTTTGTCCAAAGTTCTTTTGACAATTTTTAAGTTGGTAGTGTGGAATTTAGATAAGAGTTTATTTATTGTTATTTCCTCTTGTTTTTTTTTTTACTGTTTTTAACTCGTAGCCGTAATGCCATCAGGTCATGAATTAATATTTTTTTATGGAGTCACTTCGGATTTAAGAATTTTTTTATTGAATTTTATTTTCTATGTAACAAATGCATTTCACTTTTTCTCATATCTTCCAATAAATTTGGACAATTTTATCTCCAGTCGTATTGTTCAGTCGTCTGTAAATTTGATTTCGTTATAATAAACATTTCACATTAAATTGTTTTTAAGTTGTTCCTAACTTTGAAACACTGTGGTCGACAATAACCACGGTATACCGGTGTAAATGACGGCGTACCGGTGTAAATGACGGCGTACCGGTGTAAACGACGGTGCACTAGTGTAAACGACGGTGCACTAGTGTAAACGACGGTGCACTGGTGTAAACGACGGTGTACCGGTGTAAATGACGGTGCACCGGTTTAAACGACGGTATACCGGTTTAAACGACGGTATACCGGTGTAAATGGCGGTGTACCGGTGCAAACGACGGTGTACCGGTGTAAATGGCGGTATACCGGTGTAAATGACGGCGTACCGGTGTAAACGACGGTGCACTGGTGTAAACGACGGTGTACCGGTGTAAATGACGGTGTACCGGTTTAAACGACGGTATACCGGTGTAAACGACGGTATACCGGTGTAAATGGCGGTGTACTGGTGTAAACGGCGGTGTACCGGTGCAAACGACGGTGTACCGGTGCAAACGACGGTGTACCGGTGTAAATGGCGGTATACCGGTGTAAATGACGGTGTACTGGTGTAAACGACGGTGTACCGGTATAAATGACGGTGTACCGGTGTAAATGATCGTATACCGGTTTAAACGACGGTGTAGCGGTGTAAATGGCGGTATACCGGTGTAAATGGCGGTGTACTGGTGTAAACGACGGTGTGCCGGTGTAAACGACGGTGCACTGGTGTAAATGACGGTGTACCGGTGTAAACGACGGTGTACTGGTGTAAATGACTCCGATGTATTTAGGTCCGTATAGAAATTTTTTTTTCATTTAATAACACAGCTAATGTCGAAAATAAGTATAAGACACGTATTGAACTGATTGTATTAACTACAACATCAATCCAATCCAATCTCGGGTCTTCTCACTTCAGCTGAAGGAACCCCTCCCTGGTTGACCTCCACCACTTTCTGTTGCGATTTAGTTATGTCTTCACGGATGTACTCATACTCACCATGGTTGGCCAATTGAGGACTGGTGAGGCTATCTAACTCACAGTTGGGGTGGATGGTCGTTGATTCTGAGGAGTTCACCCACCTTTTTAACAGCTAGTTTTCTGACAAACATACACGCATACAGCCGGTTAATTAAAAAAGTATTGCGATACTTTGAAATGTAGTTGTCCCAAATCAAATGACCATAATAGTAAATCACTATGGAAATATTCGAGAAAATCCGGGTTAATGCCCCTGAAGTTGGGAAAAAGATTGACGGAATTTGCTTGAGAGGAATCGATCACATCCACATTATTGAATGTACAATTTTCTGATTATTTTTAAAACTATATAACATAATTCCAGAGAGATTTTGATGTTAATTCTTGCAGATCGGTCAGTTACCGATAGATCACTTAATGAAAGTATACACACAACAATTGATGCGTACATATATATATACACATCTCTCTCTCTCTCTCAATATATATATATATATAAATTCTTTTATTTATTCTTTTACCCGTTCCAGTCATCCGGCTGAGGCCATATATATATATATATGGAGAGGGAGGGAGAGAGAGAGAGAGAGAGAGAGAGAGAGAGAGAGAGAGAGAGACTGCTGCTATATATATATATATATATATATATATATATATACATACATACACAGTGATGTGTAGACTGTCGACCTGCAATTTAGCGGAACTTAACTAAATGACGTCTACACATGCTAAGTTATTTTATTAATGTTTCAACAGATCCTGTAGATAATTGGAAACATTGATCAGTCTCGATCATTGGAAACATTGATCAGTAAAGTCTCGATCATTGGAAACATTGATCAGTAAAGTCTCGATCATTGGAAACATTGATCAGTAAAGTCTCGATCATTGGAAACATTGATCAGTAAAGACTCGATCATCAATAGCTTTCACAACAGTCATATTATATTGTTGTTATGATCATTAATTC
>OZ024749.1:56051924-56056924 GCA_964016885.1 Eledone cirrhosa | reverse complement strand
AGAGAGCCAGTGGGAGGGAGGCAGAAGAGGGGGAGTAAGAGAGCTAATTATGATGACATCATCAGATATAGTTTATCCAGACAGAAGATGTATGTATTTGGTCAATAATCACAGCATGGATTGCTGTGATGGTGACAACACTTGGACAGTTGATGACATCACTGTTTCTATGGTAACAGAATATCAATATTTATTTTACTAAGATGTGATGACAGACACTGTGACTGTGCGTGTGTATATATATATATATATATATACATTGTATATCTATATACATTAGCTTTGTAGATATATATATATACAAATATAATATATATCTATATATATTAGCTGTATATATATATATATATATATATATATATATATATATATATATATATATATTTAAAATATGTAAACTATATATATAAATGTGTGTGATATTGATATAATGGCTGAGCACAACAAGCACCAGTGTGTCACTACACCTGAGTTCGGAGACGACAGTTTGAGCGGTGATTTGAGCTCTACTTTACCACGCTCACCCATTACATATTGGCACAGATCAACAGCCAATTAAATCGAACCAGTACCTCACTTGTACTTTATTTTATCAAAACCGTTTGGATTCAGAGCCAACTTGATATCAGAAGGCTTTGAGCTGAAACCGAAATGTTGTTCCAAGTCCTGGAAATTCTGCTAATCCACCGCTCAACTCATTGGCTAATATATTTGCTTATTTTTGTGGTATGTAGTTACATCCCTTTACGTTCTAAGTTCAAATCCTGGCGAGGTTAGCTTTACATTTCATCCATACTGGGTTGATTTTTAAACAAAAGTACCAGTAACGCACTGGAGTCGATTTAATCGACTATTCGCCTCCCTCAAAATTGCTGGCCTTGTGCCTAAATCAAAAACCATTGTATATAAATGTATAGAATATGCTTTCATATACACACGCCACTATACATACATATCTACATTTGGAGCGCAATAGATAGAATTGTGTATAGAAATAATTGTAGAGATGCAAGGCAACAAGCGAGGCACAGACTTAAATACAACGGTGGACCAGATGCAAGAGACAAGCCTGGTCCCCAAATATATATATATGTATATATATATATATATGACATTTGGCAGAATCGGTAGAGCGTCAGACACCATGCTTTCTAGCATAGTTACGTCCCTTTACAGTCTGAGTTCAAATCCCGCCGAGGTTAACTTTGCCTTTCATCCTTACGGGGTCGATAAAATAAAGTACCAGTAATGCACTGGGTAATTGCTGGCCTTGTGCCAACAGTAGAAACAATTATATATATATATATATATATATATATATATATGACATTATATATATATATATATATATTATATATATATATATATATATGACATTATATATATATATATATGGCATTATATATATATATATATGGCATTATATATATATATATATATATATATGACATTATATATATATATATATATATATATGACATTATATATATATATATATGACATTATATATATGTATATGACATTATATATGTATATGACATTATATATATATACGTATATGACATTATATATATATATATGAAATTATACATTGTTGAGTGTGTCTCGCTTGTTGGTTTGCAATTGAGCAACTCATTGCGTAAACCTGTGTGGGGGTTGGTGTGTGTGTGTATCCTTGAGTGGCGGGGGGGGGGAGTCAAACACACAATTAGATTGTTGAGATAGGGAAAGAGAAAGATATGGGGAGAGAGGGTGAGAGAGGGTGAGAGAAAGATATGGGGAGAGAGGGTGAGAGAAAGAGAGACACAAGAATGAAATATAGAACAAAAGATGAAGAAATGAAGAGAAAAATAAAAATAAATGAAAACGTGAAAAAGAAAAGTGCCAAAGAATGAAGGGGAAAACATGAAGGAGAGAAGAATGAAAGAATAGAAAGTAAGAAAGAAAGAAGGAAAGAAAGAAAGAAGGAAAGAAAGAAAGAAGGAAAGAAAGAAAGAAAAGTAAATGAAAGATTGTTTCAACAATATATTTTAATATATCTGAGTAGCTTTGGTTTATATGAGTCAGATAGGATCTTTACCAGGAGAGAGGGGGGGATAGAAATCTGGTGATGATATCCCGATACTCTGATCACTATATGATATCAGGGTACCACATAGATCCTTCTATCAACCCTCTCTACCACAGAGATCCTTCCCTCCACTCAACCCTCTCTACCACAGAGATCCTTCCCTCCACTCAACCCTCTCTACCACAGAGATCCTTCCCTCCACTCAACCCTCTCTACCAAAGAGATCCTTCCCTCCACTCAACCCTCTCTACCACAGAGATCCTTCCCTCCACTCAACCCTCTCTACCACAGAGATCCTTCCCTCCACTCAACCCTCTCTACCAAAGAGATCCTTCCCTCCACTCACCCCTCTCTACCACAGAGATCCTTCCCTCCACTCACCCCTCTCTACCACAGAGATCCTTCCCTCCACTCAACCCTCTCTACCACAGAGATCCTTACCTCATAGTTGGGTTCTATTCTATATTCACCCCCACCTAATCCTCGTCTCATCACGTGTCCACACATGTACAGTCATCTATTTAATGATATCATGTAATATTCACAGTCATTTATACTCTGTCACTTTCTCAACTTGCTTTCACAGCCATTTCTCAATATATATCTATTTATCATATATATGTGTGTGTCTGTCTGTCTGTCTGTCTCTGTGAGAGAGAGAGTCCCGGGTTCAATCGGGGGTAATCACAGTAAGTAAGGTACTCAATATATAGAGTATATACAAGATTTAATATAGAAATGGCTTCTACAGGACTATGTATATATATATATATATATATATATATATAACATTATCTATAATTATCTATCTATCGGTCAGTCCACCTATCTATTATCATTCTATCGACCTATCTATCATTAGATATCTGCCTATCTATCATTAGATATCTCCCTATCTATCATTAGATATCTCCCTATCTATCATTAGATATCTACCTATCTATCATTAGATATCTCCCTATCTATCATTAGATATCTCCCTATCTATCATTAGATATCTCTCTATCTATCATTAGATATCGACCTATCTATCATTAGATATCGACCTATCTATCATTAGATATCTCCCTATCTATCATTAGATATCTCCCTATCTATCATTAGATATCTCCCTATCTATCATTAGATATCGACCTATCTATTATTAGATATCGACCTATCTATCATTAGACATCGACCTATCTATCATTAGATATCGACCTATCTATCATTAGATATCGACCTATCTATCATTAGATATCTACCTATCTATCATTAGATATCTACCTATCTAGCTATATCTACCAAAATAAATCCTATGCCCTCGCAATGCCGACATTCTCTTCAGTATCTGGTGCTGTTAATGGTTCCACATTTCCTGGACTCTCGACATTTCTGATTTTCTTTCAGGGTGAATCAGACATCCTCTTGCAGATATTCTACACTTACTACCCCGACTATATTGTATTGAATTCCCCTGTCAGACTCCCTCAAACATTTCTATAAACATGCACATGCGCACACATACATATATATATATATATATAGATGCATAGCTCGCCTGCACACAGACACACACGCATAGTACACATGCATATAGACTCAAACACACACAGACACACACATAGATGCATAGTACGCCTGCATATACAAACATTCCAGTTTTAAAGGTTAAAAAAATAAAATGGTTATATCATATATATATATATATATGTGTGTGTGTGTGTGTGTGTGTGTGTGTGTGTGTGAGTACGTATATGTGTGTGTATATATATAATAATTGTTTCTACTTTTGGCAAAAGACCAGCAAATATCACAGTGTATTACTGGTACTTTATTTTATCGATCCCGTAAGGATGAAAAGCAAAGTTAACCTCGGCGGGATATATATATATACACGCATGTTATTAGATAGATAAAGTCTAAAACCCAAAGGTAAACACTACACACATATATATATATATATATAACACAACAATATGTCGGCTAACCTGGGGTTTCATACATGATGAGATCCTTTTATTTGAAGTAAGACGTCTCCATATCTGATGTATATTCCTTACAACTTCAGACGACGGTAAGCGACATGGTGTTTATACAATATCGTTTAAAGAGGTAGATGTAGATCTTTCGCGCACACATGTTGAGTTACATTCACCTCGCAACTACTTCGCTTGGGTTTCGGTCCCACTTCGTTGCACCTTCTAGCGTTTTCTACCAATAAATTACCTTTTGAAGGAAACTTTGAAAAGGGAAATTGCGTGAAACAATATATATATATATATATATATATATATATATATATATAAATGGAAAAGAATGAAACGAAATCTCATTTCTCACTCTTAGTACGGCTGATACCTAACATTATAATAAACAAACCGAACATTATAATAAATGTTCGGTAAACCCATACGTACATATATATATATATATATGTGTGCATGTATGTATATATATACATACTACTGTACGTCTGTATACATATATGTATGTACGTATAGATACTTCTATTTATATTTATATATATAACCAAAAGTTATAGATTAGAAGCACTCGACAGATATTTATCTGGAGTATTTAATATTTTCAAAATGTTAATAAATGAAAGATATTCTCATAACCAAAATATATATTTTATTTTATACATATTTCAAAGGTACAGGAATTGAATAATCAAAACCTTGGCGGTATGTCGCATATCCAATCTCTTATATATTTTATCTGATGAAAACTTACTTAAACACCATTGTACCTTTGAAATACGTATAATAAAATATATATTTTGATTATGAGAATATTTTTCATTTATTAATATTTTGAATAATATATGTGTGTGTGTGCGTGCGTGTGCGTGTGCGAGTGTGAGTGTGAGTGTATGTGTGTGTGTGTGTGTGTGTGTGTGTGTAAGACCTCCCCATATGTCCACCCCACCCTCCACCCCATCACA
>OZ024749.1:56041924-56044424 GCA_964016885.1 Eledone cirrhosa | reverse complement strand
GATGTCCTGGCGGCGTTAAAGATTTTCGGACATGCTAGTTGTATATAATTATATTTTAGTATTATTTAATGATTCTGAGGAAATCAATAGAGAGATATAAAATGGTACTTCCTTCTGTATTTGAAAGAAACGTTCGTAAATATACTAAATAATGTAATTAAACACTGCTTATTTTATTCATTATATACATATATACTATAATATACTATGATATAATATAATATATTATACTATATATATAATTCTTAAGAATTAATTTAGTGAATCTCTGCAGCCAGGTGACAATTTGGCTATTTGACTAAAAGTCCAATCCATAACCATTTACAGGTAATAAATAATTACAACCAATTATAAATTATGAGTTAATTATCGGCTAATATTTAATCAAATCTCTCGATTGATTTTTCAATGGTTGGTTAAATGTGATAAATTTGAATTTAGAAGTAGAAATTCGATAAAGAGAAGAAGGAGATGAAACAATCAGAAATTTATTGTATTGAACACAAGCTATCACGATAGTCGTCTGCTTCTTTACAAATAAAAAAAAATGTTTAATATTTAAAGGAAAATATTTGAATAAAGAGAAGATATAAATGAGAAATATTTCTTACATCAAGTCCCTTGTCGCTGATACTTGTTTAGTTTCTTGTTAAAAAAAATATAACTACGAAACAATTTGAAGTCCGTTGTAGATTCTTAAATGAACGTCAAATTTATTTGAATAAAAAATTTAGATGTATTTTCTACACCATGTTCTTTGTTACTGTTCATGTATTTGTTTATTCATAACTTTGATTGTTAGTCGTGTTAGTTATTATTTATTTGAGTAAAACTACAAAAAGGAAAATAACATTAATTATTTGCTAGGTTCTTCATTTCATGTTTTCTACGAATTTAATATTAAACAAGGATCTTGTGTTGTTGAAGATGGAAAATTGATTAAAGTTAAAAAAGAACACAGATATGAAAAATGTATTTCATTGTTGTTTGTATGTATGAGTGGGCATTTGTGTAGTCTAGAAATAACAACCAATTTTCCTTCAAATCCTACATTATCTACCACGCATATTAATCACCCTCCTCTCTTGACACAGATGTTGTCCAAGAGGAAAGGCGAAAGTCGATACAGCCTAGCACAAGTGATGTCGCAACTTAATATTTCTTTCTGAGAGAATTAAAGCAACGTTAAGTAAAGTGTCTTACACGAATAGACAACGTAATGCTGTGTCTAGGAGTCGAACTCGCAACCTCGGGATTGTGAGCCCAACAATCTCAGCTTTTAATAAGATCAACCGCTGCCACCATATTGTAAACCTAACACATGTCTTTGTCGTTATGAGTCATAGAATCACTTTTGAATTAATTTATCTTTGTGTTATCTTATTCAACAATGACATTGAACACTGTATGAGGTGTGTCCTGTTTAAGATCACAACAGCATCCTGTGTCAATTGACTACAGAGATAAAAGCAACAGAAAAGTGATGAAGATTTATCAAAGAGATAATGTATCTGCTGTTTGCTGGTGACATTCAATATATGCTATAGAGAGAGGTATACATAGAGATATTAGTTTAATCATAGGGATCAACAATACATATCTCTATGTGTACCTCTCTCTGTATGTTGATATATAAAGAGCCCGGAATCTATTCCTTGAGTTCAGTGGATTGCCAGTATCGGTAGAGAGACGGACGCCATGCTGTGAAGCACAGTTACGTCCCTTTACGGACAGAGTTCAAATCCCGCCGAGGTTAACTTTGCCTTTCATCCTTACGGGGTCGATAAAATAAAGTACCAGTAATGTACTGGGTAATTGCTGGCCTTGTGCCATAAGTAGAAACAATTAAATTATAGGGGATTAATGTGAGTCTTTAACTCCACTTTTTAATTTTATATATATATAATAGATTTTACGTCATTTTTCCACACACACACACACACACACACATACATACACACACACATATCATCCAAGTCTATTGATGAATGAAGGGTAAAATAATAGGACTATGTATAAATTCTATTTTAAATAAGCATTATATATATATATATATGCGTGTGTGTGTGTGTGTGTGTATAAATATATGTGTGTGTATAAATATATGTGTGTGTACATGCGCGTGGACTCATAAAATATGTATGATATGTATATATATATATGTGTGTTTGTGTCCTGCTATTTGTGTGTCCTCCTATACATTTTAAAACAAAGACAAAACAATCTCCTGTATTTCTCCTTTTGTTTACCTACCTCTAAATGACCCCTAATTAAGTAGAGAAACTCCAGGATTGTTGGCTCGACAACTTCCTATATTTAACTAGCCATAGGTCATCTCTACGTCTTAAGCAATCTCTCTTTGTCTCTCAATATTTATAAAGAAATATATATTTGTATATGTAGTCGCCTTATATATGTAGAAGCTACTTCTATATTAAATATATAGAGAGAAGGAGGGAGAGAGAGAGAGAGAAGGAGAGAGAGAAGGAGAGAGAGAGAG
>OZ024749.1:56031924-56039424 GCA_964016885.1 Eledone cirrhosa | reverse complement strand
CCATCGTCTGGAGACTTTTCTAGGGACGTCCCGCTCCTTGCTATTAGTGGGGGACTGGAATGGTATCCTAGATGCACGCTGGGACTACGTAGGGGCCTGCCCCGATAGAGAGGGGTGTAATAGCCTCAAAGGGTTAATCGGTCGATTTGACCTGGCCGATAGATATCGACTAGATTTTCCGACTGCGCCAACCTGGACTTGGGCAAATCGTAGCGGATCATCTAGGTCGTACCTAGATAGGTTCTTAGTTAGAATTAAGGATAAGGACTTTTTAAGTTGTCCAAAAATGCGCATTGTTGGCTATTCAGACCACAAATTAGTGACCTGCATGGTCAACCTTGACAGAACTCATAGACAGGGCCCCGGTTACTGGAAGCTCAACTTGTCCTTGCCGGCAAGTAGAGCCTACAGGAATCGGATTAGTACGTTAGTTAAGGAACGGTTGACTGGAGCGATCGTCAACAGCAGGTGGTGGGTATCTCTAAAGAGAGAGATTAGAGTAGTCTCGATAGAATTTAGTAAGGTTCTAGCTGCGGATAGGAATAGGAAGGAAAGGGAGCTAATAGATAGAGTAGAAGAGGCAATTAGAAGCGGCGACGTGGCCAGAGTGCTAGCGTCGAGAACGGCTTTGAGCCAGTTTTTCGACGCGAAGCACGAAGGCTGCGTTGTCCGAAGTAAAATACGTGCTCTAGGGAACGAGGGGACCAAAGCTGTTAGCTGGGCCCGCGTGACAGAGGCCAACAGTGGAACTAAATCCACCATCCGGTCTTTGCGAGACCTGGATGGACGGGCGATTCTTGAGCCTAAGCAGATGTGTGAGGCCTTTCAAAGGCACTTTGCCCGACTGTTCGGGAGGGGCGGGGAGCCGGTTGGGAACGTGGACTTCGGTCCATACCTCGACGGCCTGCCGCGCCTCTCGGACAGGGAGGCGAAGTCCTGCGAGGAGCCGATTTCGGCCGCTGAGATAGAGGACGTGCTGAGCCAATGCGGCAAACGCAAATCCCCGGGTCTCGATGGTCTTCCTTACGAATTATATCTAGCTATGCCGGACTTGTTCCCCGATCTCCTCGAGGCGGTCTACTGCAACTGGCAACAGAACGGGAGAATTCCCTGTACTGTGACCAAGGGCGTAGTCACGCTAGTGAGGAAGGACGAGAACAAGGGGGACGAAATAAGTAACTTCAGGCCCATAACACTGCTAAATACAGAGTTACAGATTTTGGCCAAGGTGCTAGCAAAGAGGTTGGCGCTTGTCGTGGGCAACCTGGTGGGAGATGCGCAGACATGCGCTATCCCGTCCAGGTCCATCCATGACAACCTCCACCTCATGCGATACATCATAGAGAGGGTTGGGAACGAACCCGGCTTTGGTGGGGCTCTGATCAACTTGGATCAATCTAAGGCGTTCGATAGGGTCGACCATGGTTACCTGGATGCGGTGCTAGCGGCGGCAGGCTTCGGACCCGTTTTCAGGGGCTGGATCACTGCTATGCACAGCAGCCGCATCTGCTCTAGGGTCAAGGTGAACGGCTACCTCTCGGAGCCGTTCAAAATCGCGCGGTCCATCCGACAAGGGTGCCCTCTCTCCTCCCTTCTGTATGTATTGACTCTCGAGCCACTACTGCGGAAGTTGGAGTTGTTGCAGGGCATCCCTTTGGAACCGGGATTGCGGAAAGCGGTGTCGGCCTACGCCGATGACGTGACAGTAATGGTGTCGACGGCCTCCGAAATCGAGGCGGTCGGCACCTTACTGGAGGAGTACGAAAAGTTCACAGGGGCTAAGCTGAACCGGGACAAGTCGATCGGTTTGCAACTCGGCACGTGGAGGGGCAGACCGATGCCCTCCGATAGCGTCGTCGGACGCTGGACGGAGGGCCCGGTGAAGTTGCTCGGGGTCTGGTTCGGACCGGACCTCCAGGTGGAGAAAAACTGGGCGGAGGTTACGAACAGAGTGTTTGCACTGACCCAGAAGTGGGCCAGTTGCAAACTATCCCTGAAAGGTCGGGCGGAGGTGGCGAACACCTACATAGCGTCCGTCATCTACTACCGCCTGACCGTAGTGCCCTGCCCAAGGGAAACCCTCACCAAGATGGAGCGCGCGCTCTTCCAATTCCTTTGGAAGAGGCGGGCTCCTATGGTGAGGAGATCCATCTGCTGTCAACACCCTTCGAAAGGAGGGCTGGGGATGCCGTGGCTAATGATGCGTAAACACGCATTAAGGCTACGGCACCTCTACGTATTCCTCACCGGACAACCGGTGTGGGCCTCGTTTGTGAGACGAACCTTTCCCAGACTCGTCTCACTCACCGAGCTGCAATCCTGGGTCAAGCAAAGACCGAGAAAACTGGGCGCCTGGCACACTGAGTGTGCCCAGGCGCTCACCGCCCTCTGGCAGGCGGATCCGGTTATCAGTGGAGACTCCACCGCAACATTCTATAGAGGGCTGGTACGCAGCAGGTGCGACGACGCCCTCGGAGAAGCCCTAGACATGGAGGAGGACGAACTGGCCAGCCTTTTCGGTAGGACATTCAGCCCGGGACCTATGGACAACTTCCAGAAGTCCCTGGCCTGGCAGTGCTACCGAGGGGCTTTACCCGTTCGAGAAAGGCTCTACAGACACGGGCGCCCGGGTAGGGACCCCGCCAAAAAGATCTGTCCCAGATGCGTGTGCGACGAGGAAACCGTTGCACACGCATTAGTACACTGCTCGGGCGTAGCCGATCTGTGGGGCTATGTCGAACAACTGCTGTCAAGGGTGGGACCGATCCGGTTGACCACCGAGTCTATTGTAATGATCAAGCCGCCTCCCCCCTTCAAAGATGAAGCAGAGGCGGTGTTTCTGTGCGTAATAGCCATGGCGAAAGAGGTTGTATGGTGGACGCGTCTGAAAGGACTGAGGTCGGGCACCTTTCTCTCTGGCCAACAACTGGTCCGTTTCTTCCGATATCATTTCGGAAGAAGGATCAGGATGGAGAGAGAGGTGCTGCACCCCAGCCGTTTCTATGAAAGATGGGTGAAAGTGGCGAGAATGGCCCGTGTGAATGGGCCTTCACTCTACATCAGACTATAGGTGAGGAAGATGAAAGACCAAGGGAGCACCCCTTCTCTGTGCTCCTGAGGAGAAGGGTTGCACACTTTTTTCGGGGGTGTGTGCGACCCCCCAAGGCGCCTCCTCTCTATTGAGGATTTTGTTAAAAATTTTATTTTTTGTTATATCTTATTTTATTTTTATATTTTGTTATTGCCTCCTCCTTATTGAGGACGCCTTTTTGTGTAAACTCCCCCCTTTGTACTTGTCCCACTTTTGATGCCCTAGTGGCAAATAAAAGAAATATATCTATCCATCTATCTATCCATCTATCTATATTGAGGACGCCTTTTCATGTAAACTCCCCCCATTGTACTTGTCCCACTTTTTGATGCCCTGGTGGCAAATAAAAAGAAAATTATCTATCTATCAAGCCATCTATCCATCTATCTAACTATCCATCTATCTAACTATCCATCTATACATCTATCTATCTATCCATCTATCCAACTATACATCTATCCATCTATCTATCCATCTATCTATCCATCTCTCCATCTATCCAACTATACATCTATCTAACTATCCATCTATCTAACATCTATCTAACTATCCATCTATCCATCTATCTATCTATCTATCCATCTATCCAACTATACATCTATCTAACTATCCATCTATCTAACATCTATCTAACTATCCATCTATCCAACTATACATCTATCCATCTATCCAACTATACATCTATCCATCTATCTAACTATCCATCTATCCTTCTACTATTGCCTCCCTTTACTCAACATACTATATTCACTCTTAGCAGATCTCTCCACCTGTTATATATAGAGAATTCTCTCTAAACTACACGCAATATAAATCCAGGACAATCTACATGGTTTAGTTGCCTACAGTGGGTGGGATAAGTTCACAGCAATTGAAAACCATTTATATCCAGCTAACATGCGTGGGTGTGGTGGCATTCAACACAATGTTTGTTTCGTTTTTTTGGTTAACAAAAATACTGTAATGTGTTTGAATTGGGTTAGCAAAATACAGAGTAATGTGTTTGTCGGTCTCTGTTGTCAGACACTCTTTTTCTCTCTCTCTCTCACTCTAATTTTCTTTCCTTCTCTTTCTCGTGTGTGCGTGTGCGTGTGCGTGTGCGTGTGTGTGTCAGGCTTTAACGAAAGTTCTGTCCGACTTTTCAGGCTCAATAAAATAATAAAAAAGCACAATATCAGATTTATTTAATCGACAATATAGTTACCATTATATATATATATATATATATATATATATATATATATACATACACATTCATGCATAAATATAGACAAATATACATACAGATTCACACACGCAATATCACCCCTACATGCACACATTCATATTTACCTAGTTGATGTCTAAATTCCAGTGAAAGTGTCTTGTTTCTATGTTAGATACCGACTCTCTCTCTCTGCTAACAACTTGACCAATAAGTTACCTATATGACGTTTGAAGAAAGAAAGAGTTGTGAAGACTGGGAAACGTTCATAGACATTGATTTAGGAATGTTGCTGTACTAAACTAAATAGAAAGAACTCATAATGAGAGAGGAACAATCTTTAATGAAAATAAACTTACTGGAACACAGTCGTTCTTCATGTTTGAAAGAAATGTTATTCGTTACTTATATATGGAGAAAGAGAGAGCGGGAGGGGAGACGTATTCAGAACTTTGTGGTTTTCACACAGAACAGTTCTCGGTAAATTACACACAGACACACATATATAATATATATATATATATATATATATATATATATATATATATATATATATATATGAAATTATAAGTTTGAAGAACAGTCAGATAAAATTGACCCAGTTTTTCCTCTTAGCTCGTATAAATTAACTGCACAAATAATCATTTAAATGGAGCTAAAGTTAAAATGAAGTTTCAAGAAAAAAATAATATATATATATATAGAGAGAGAGAAATAAGTATGTGTATATATATATATATATATATCGACAGTCGATCGACTTTCGTCAAATCGGACCAAGGAAACAATGTTTCCATCGGTCTTTCCAGTTGCTAATACTATCTACCGGTCGCAACCCTACGTAGAAAGAGCAACATGAAATAAAGTGTCTTGCTCAAAGACATAACACACTCACCGGTCCGGGAACCGAACTCACAACCTCACGATTGCGAATCCAATTCTCTATTCACTCACCCACACACACCACACACACACACACACACACACATACATATATATATATATATTTTAGGGCGGCTGATCGGGCTAGAAGCTGCTAAATGTTCGGCTGCCCTGCTGTCTCTGCTTTTCAGCCCCAAGGATCTTGTCTATTATATTCCTTTTTTAAATTTCGAATAATAAACCTTTTAAGGAATTACACCAGTCCAGCCTCCTGTTATTTTATAATAATTAACTCCGTACTCGCACCACCAACAACACAAACAAAGACGGGTGAGTTGCATTACATCGAGTGCTCTCCCTAATATTACATCGTGGTTGACCATACGGAATGACCAGTTCTATCCAGTGGTGAACTAACAAACCTAAATAAATAAATATATATATATATATATATACATATATATATCTATATAAAACTAAATATGTATACACATATATACATACATATCTATATTTATATATATATGTATATATACATATATAAATAAATATGTATATATATTTATATATATAATATATATATAAATATATATACTTAATTTATTAATAAATTAATTTATTATTTGAGTGACCCGAATTTTCCTGGTCGTTTTTTTTCGGCTGTGCGAATGATCTAGGCATCGTCTCTATGTGTTGGTATTTTAACGATAGTTATAGCTCTGGTTTATCCAAACTATTGAGCCCTCGCCACACATGTCGAAGATTGTTTATCATTATTTCGTGGGCCGAGATTCTGATTCTCGATTATTTACTTATATAATATATATATAAATAAATATGCATATATATATATATATATATAAATATAAATATGTATGTATATATTTATATATATAAATAAATATGTATATATATTTATATATATAAATAAATATGTATATATATTTATATATATAAATATATATATATTTATATATATAAATATATATATATATATATATATATAAATATGCATATATATTTATATATTTATATATATATATATAAATAAATATGTGTATATATATATATATATATATATATATATATATATATAAATAAATATGTATGTATATAATATTAAGGATACTATTTATAGTTATGTATATTTTAAACTATAAACAACTATAAACAGGGAAGGTCAGTAAGATAAATAGCTCAATGTAATAACATCAGTTGTTCTACAGAGCAGTTATATAGAATAGAATTCACAAGAATCAAAGCTATGTTCAAAACATTTATTCGCTGACAAAATGTCAGCGAATAAATGTGTATATATATATATAGTGAAATATTGAACGGGAACAAAACAGAGAGGCAGTACGAACAAAGGTTTATTAGTTTCACGCTCATGAGAGTGGGGTGGTGGTGGTGGGGGGGGGGGGGGGGGGGGCGTTTCGGAAATAAGCCCTTCTTCAGACGAAAAGTGTGTGGGAAGAGAGTTCCAAGGGTGTGTGGGGGAGTGGGGGAGAGACATTTAGAAAAAAGGTGGTGAGAGGAAATGGTACAAATGAAAATAAATATAAAAGCATAATAAAAATAAACATGAAGTTAAACAAGTGGTGGAAGGGTGTGGGGCGTGTAGGGGTGGTGGCGGTGGAGTGGGGAGAGGCGGGCGAGGTGTCCGATCGGGGAGGGCTGAAGGTGGTGTGTGTATGTGGCTGTGAGAGTGGGGGAAGAACGGGGTTGCATGTTCAGGAAAAGGTGTGTGTGGGGTGGGGTGTAGGTAGGTGTGTGTGGATGGGGAGGGGTCAGAGGGGTTGGGGAGGGGTCAGAGAGATGGGGGAGAGGGGGAGAGAATTCCGGAGGCTGAGTGGGTCGGTGGATTGGCAGTATCGGTAGAGGGTCTGTTCCTGTCTAAGATTTAACTAAATATATATATAGCAATGAAAGGGCCAGGGATCCGAAGGAGTGTCCAGGTAGAAGTTCACGTTGTGTCAGGACAAATCCAATTCCAGTTGACGTATGTGTGGGTGTGTGTGTGTATAAACCATATTGGTTACTCTTACAGCAACACACAGACAGACGCACCTATATGTACCCCGAGACTTTTACAAACAAATGTTTATATACCTCTATATACATCACACATATACTTCCATATATAGCATTTCAGCTATAATTGTAACAAGATACATTACACATACATACACACACACACACAGTATACTCTTTTACTTGCATTCTTTCTCTTTCTTCACATGCAAAATGCAAATATATGTATATACACGCTCAGGAACATGCATATATATATATATATATATATATATATATATATTTATAT
>OZ024749.1:56016924-56021924 GCA_964016885.1 Eledone cirrhosa | reverse complement strand
GTGGTGACGAAGACAACGGTAATGACGACGATGATGACGTCGGTAATGATGATGGTGATGATGATGGTGATGATGATGATGGTGAAATGGAGGAGGAATATAGAGAGAAGAAAGAAAGAGAAGGAAGAAAGAGAAGGAAGAAAGAGAAGGAAGAGAAGGAAGAAAGAGAAGGAAGAAAGAGAAGGAAGAAAGAGAAGGAAGAAAGAGAAGGAAGAAAGAGAAGGAAGAGAGAGAAGGAAGGAAGAGAAGGAAGAGAGAGAAGGAAGAGAGAGAATGAAGAGAGAGAAGGAAGAGAGAGAAGGAAGAAAGAGAAGGAAGAAAGAGAAGGAAGAAAGAGAAGGAAGAGAGAGAGAAGAAAGAAAGAGAGAAGGAAGAGAGAGAGAGAAGAAAGAAAGAGAGAAGGAAGGAAGAAAGAGAGAGAAGGGAGAGAGAGAAGGAAGAAAGAGAGAGAAGGGAGAGAGAGAAGGGAGAGAGAGAAGGAAGGGAGAGAGAGAAGGGAGAGAGAAGAGAGAGAGAGAAGGAAGAAAGAGAAGGAAGAATGAGAAGGAAGAAAGAGAAGGAAGAAAGAGAAGGAAGAAAGAGAGAGAAGGGAGAGAGAAGAAAGAGAGAGAAGAAAGAGAGAGAAGAAAGAGAGAGAAGGAAGAGAGAGAAGGAAGAAAGAGAAGGAAGAAAGAGAAGGAAGAGAGAGAAGGAAGAAAGAGAAGGAAGAGAGAGAAGGAAGAGAGAGAAGGAAGAAAGAGAAGGAAGAAAGAGAGAGAAGGAAGATAAGGAAGAAAGAGAGAGAAGGAAGAGAGAGAAGGAAGAGGGAGAAGGAAGAGAAGGAAGAAAGAGAGAGAAGGAAGAGAGGGAAGGAAGAGAGAGAAATTAACAACTGAATGAGTGTAAACGAAAAATAGAAGAATCAATAAAGGAATTGGACGGAAATGAAGAAAATATTCTTCATAATTCTACAGAGAAGATTCTAGAGAGAAACTATTTGGTGACACAATAGTCCACCATGTGCTGCATCATGGCCGTAGCATAAGACATGTGAAAAGTAAACAGAAACAAAGAAAGAGTACAACACCGTACAATGAAGACATGTATGTTTCACGCTTGATATAGTAAGACAAGAGTGTTTACGTTTCGGACACCAGTCCTTCATCAGAAGATAGAGAAGAAAAAGAGGATGAAACGTAAAAGGTTTTTTGAGAAAAGATATATATGTCTTCAGTAAGCCACTGGTTCGATGTGAAAGTGATCGATTATGAATGTGGGTATACGTTGAATATGAATGTACAATGAGTGAGTGTGTATGTCTGTAACACACACACACACACACATATATATATAACAATCATAAATGCAAAGACCAAAATCCGAAGAGGGCTCGATAAGGACTGTATATATATTGAGTTTCAGAAGATCCCGTATAAGGTGAAAGCAGAAATTCTTTGCTTACACTTTAATCTGTACTAATAATAAATATATACACAGGGTGTCCCAAAAAATGTATACATACTTTTATTAGAATGTTGTTAAAGTGCATATACAATTTTTTCGACATACAGGGAAATTCTAACTTTCTGGTATATTTACTTGCCTACATATTAGATATGGGTATATATATATATACACACGTTGGTGCAGTCTCGGTTACACGCTTTGTATATATATCAAGGGTGGTGTGCTCAGGCACGGAGATGCTAAAGCACAGCTTATAAAATAAAGTGAGGACCCTTAAAGACGGAAAAAGGAGTTACCATCGGCTGCTGTGTGTATGTGTGTTTATATGTGAGTGTGTTTCTATGTATGTATGTGTAAGTCATGTGACTATCAACACCACAAATACACATGTTTAGCTCCACGTGTTTACATGTTTTCACTGTATTGTGAAAATATGTTTATTGGTGTCTTTCAAAACTGATGTCATTCAGATTGTGTCTGTGTGTGTGTGTGTGTGTGTGTGTGTTTGCGTGTACCTGTGTGTGTCCGTGTGTGTGTTTGCGTGTGCTTGTGTATATAAATATATATTTATGGGTGTGTGCTTGTGTATATATATATTTATGTGTGTGTGCTTCTGTATATATATATATATATATATATATATTTGTGTGTACTTCTGTATATATATCTATGTGTGCTTGTGTATGTGTGTGCTTCTATATATGTATGCATGTGTGTGGCTGTTTGTCAATGTATGATGAGAGTTAGTATGTAAGTGTATGTGAGAGAGATAGAGAAAGAGAGAGAAAGAGAGAGAGAGAGAACTGAGCATGCATGTCGGTATGTGTATATATGTGTACGTGTGTGTATCTCTAAATATGTGTGTATATATATGTGTGTATATATATGTGTGTGTATGTTATGTATCTATGTATGAGGTGGTGGTGTTATGGGTGTAGAGAAGTTGATTTCCTGTCAGTGCAATCTCCACGCCCCACCTCTCCGCCTCCCCCAGTTAATGACTATATGATTAGTTCAGTGACTAACTTATGACAATGTCCAGTTGTTGCTTTCACTACTCAGTCTCACTATCTCTCTCTCTATATATACATATATATATATATACATATACATATACATATATGACTGTGTGTGCAAATATGTAAACATATATATATATATATATATATATATATATATATATATATATATATATATATTTACACACGCATACACATACATATATATATAAACACATACATACATACACGTGTGTGTGTATATATATACACACGTATATATATATATATGTGTGTGTGTGTGTGTAAATTCCGTATTGAGCGCCCAAACGATGAGGTGAGTTTTTTTTTTTTGTGAAACACTAATTCAAATATTTAAACACCACACGTTGAGTGCTCTTTTATTCCTGTCCACCCCCCTCTCTCCCGTCCTCTCTCGCTATATATATATATATATATATATATATATATATATATATTTATTAAAATAACAGATTAAAGTATAAGCAAAGAATCGCTGCTTTCACCCTTAACGGGATCTTCTGAAAGCAGCGATACTTTGCTTAAACTTTAATCTGCTATTTTAATCAATATTTGCTCTAGGGATCTTATATATTTTATAAATATTCATCCTTATCGAGCCCTCTTTGGATTTTAGTCTTCACATTTATTATTATTACTAATATATATATATATATATTTCGATTTTGTATTTGTTTTCCAAGATCCTTGATGAGAAATCCTGTGTAGAAACAGATTTTGTTATTCTGTGGGGTAGGGTCATGTTGCCAATGTAAACAGTTTCACTTTAGTTTTATTATAATCTGGTCACTAATCCATTCCAAGGTTTGGTTAGTTCATCGTCACACATACTGTGACCTTCTCAAAGACTATACCTACTCCACTGTTTCCTCACTATTTTGATTTTGTACTATTTACTCTCTTTCCCTCCCTATATATATTGATGAAGGACCGTTGTCCGAAACGTTATGAGACTTTTCCTACTATATCAAGCGTTAAATTAATATATTAAAGACAATAAGGTGTGATTTGAGGATGTTTTGGTAGTTCTTTCTAGAATGTCAAGTGACCGTATATAGTGAGTGGAACCTTGTTATTGATAGTGATGGTAAGGTTGGTGAATTGGCGGAATCAGTAGAGCGTCAGACAACACATTTTGTGGTATATAGTCACGTCCCTTTACGTCCTGAGTTCAAATCCCGCCGGAGTTCTCTTTGACTTTCATCCTTACTGGGGTTGATAACACAAAGTACCAGTAAGATACTGGGTCGATTTAATCGACATTCCCCTCATCCCAAACTGGTTGGCCTTGTGTCTAAATCAGTGTTAATGGTATTAGTGGTAGTAGCTGTGTTAGTGGTAGTAGCATGTTGTTGATGGCGGTGGTGGTGTATGTATTGGCGGTGGGGAAGGAGGTGGGTTCGTAATCGTGTTCTTGTTGTTGTTAGTTGTAGCTGACATAGTGAGGGCGGTGGTGGCTTGGGGTGGGGTGTTGACGGTGATTTTGTTAATGTCAGTAGTGATGGCGGTGGGGTTGTGTTGATATTTGTGGGGTGGGGTGATGGTGAGTAACATGATAGATGATGACAGTTGTGTTCGTAGTATTGGTGGTGGTGGTGGTGGTGGTGGTGGTGGGTCATGTGGGTGGAGTAGTGGTATTTATAGTATTGGTGGCGGTGGTGGCTGTGATTGACATGGTGGTGGTTGATGACGTGATTGATGATGGAAGTGATGTGGTATGGTGTTACATATATTATTGGTAGTGGTGGTGGTGTTAGTAGCGCTACTGATTGGTAGTGTGGGGGTGGTAGTGTGATAATGGTGGTGGTGATGTAGTTTCCTAGCGGTAGTAGAGGTGGTGGTGGTAGTTGTAGTAGTAGTGATAGTGTGGTGGTGGCATTTTGGTAGTGGTGGTGGTAGTTTGGTAGTGGTAGTAGTGGTGGTGGTGTGGTGGTGGTGGTGTGGTGGTAGTTTGGTAGTGGTAGTAGTAGTAGTAGTGGTAGTAGTAGTAGTTGTAGTAGTAGTGATAGTGTGGTGGTGGCATTTTGGTAGTGGTGGTGGTAGTTTGGTAGTGGTAGTAGTGGTGGTGGTGTGGTGGTGGTGGTGTGGTGGTAGTTTGGTAGTGGTAGTAGTAGTAGTAGTAGTAGTAGTAGTAGTAGTAGTTGTAGTAGTAGTAGCGGCAGTATGGCTTTTATTCTTTGTAATTAGAATATTCACCACCTTTTGATCTCTTCTCATCCATATATATATACATACATGTACATATATGTACATGTATGTATATATATATATATATATATATATATATATATATATATATTTGGGCATGAGTTTCCATGTGTAATCATATATATATATATATATATATATACCCAAATGCATCTGTACGTATGTATGTACATATATGTATGTGCCAGTGTATGTATTTACATAAGCACATACACATATTTATACACACAAACATATATTGCAATGTTACATATAAGATAACTGCATATTATGTATATATAAGTATATGTATATATATATATATAT
>OZ024749.1:56006924-56009424 GCA_964016885.1 Eledone cirrhosa | reverse complement strand
CTAACTTTGCAGCCCTGGCCAAAGCCAGTAAGTGAATGGATTGAGGGTGGCTCTGGTGTGGGGGGGGGGGGGGGTTGAAGGAAAGGGAGACGCAATGTAAACAAATATACAACATTAAATAGTTAAGAGTCACAGAAATATATTTACTTGTCTCCGGTTTCATGGCGTTCACAACAGAATGAAAATAAATCTCTTCCTGGATATGTCGTCATATTATCACAGCTAATTCTCACCCACGTGATCTTGCATTTATTCCCATTCGCAAGATAAGAACTAAGACAATGTAGATAGAAAGAATTGTTTACTCGATGAATACATTGAACCACCACAAGTGTATTTGAACTCATGACCCTTGCGTAGTTATTAGTTCAGAGTGTGATGACCCTGTCTAGTACGAGTCCCTGGCTGAGCGGTACTTACCATGGGACGTTGTCTAGAATTACGGGTCCCCATCTATAAGTAAATAACCTTACTGGTCTGGGAAACAAAAGCTTATAATAATATATTCGAAGTGAAGATTCTAAGGAGTTCCTGTATTTGAGTCGACATTATTCCGGTAACTCTCGCCGTCAAACTGGTTCCAAGTGAACAGTTCATGGCTCTTTTAGACCATTCTAGTGATGCCGTGAGAAGGATTCTGGCATCTAAAAAACTCAGCATATCCCTTCATACAGCTCGAGTTTGACCTCAGCGGAGTTTGAAGTCAGAGAGTGGAGAGCCGGAATGAATGCCACAACGCATTTTATCCAACGTTCTAAAAACTCTGCCAATTTGCCGCCTTCGTGTCATATTGCTGAAGTGTTGGTCACTGCTCTTGCTTGTAACATATACCAGGTAACAAGATCTCACTAATAACTAGTAGTACTGGGTTACTTACGACATGGCGTTAAGGTTCTTATATTACAACCAGTTATTATTGTTGTTATTTTTGTTGTCCTTTGTTCCAAGGTCAGCCTTGGTCAATCAGACCTGGAATCAAAGACATTCCAACTGTGGTTTTTCGTTCTTATTTCTGTTCCTAGATATATTGGAAGTGATGACTCATGGTTCAATGGTTAAGGCATTTGACTGACGATCGTTAGTTCGATTCACGACTGATTTGTATCCCTGAATAAAACACTTTTTTTTTCAACATTTTCCTAGTCTTCTGAACTTGCCAAAAAAAAAAAAAAAAAAAAAAAATTAATTGTACCCTTGATTCAAAGGGTCAGCCTTGAAAAACCCTGAGAACTGCGTTAATGGTAGAAATTTTTATGGTATCCTCAGAAACTTGCATGTTACGTCCACGAGGAAGCTTTTCTGTTGAAAACCGACGGAAGGTCCAACAGATATAATTATTCAGTGTGTTTTTCCATTTTTAAGAGGGTAAGATTTCAGAACGATTTAGCGACTGCTTTTACGACTTAATGCGCGAATGGTTACTAATAGTAAAAGAATAAAGCTGTACAAACAGCAGAACCAACAACAAACCATTCCAACCATTCTAGTGGTGTGATGGAGTGGTAAGTGGTCTCAATAAATCCACAATTTCCCATTGAATTGTTTATGTAGGACAAAAGTAGAACAAGTTATATTTTTGGTTCAATAGTTTTCAAAGGTGTGACACAGAAACTATTAACAGAGTTGACGACCTGAAACAGGATTATAATAAATTGACATATATTTCAATATGGCCATGTTTATTTAACCCGTTTACAGTAACTTGTAACAACTCTTCCAGTGGTGAATGACTGTTTATTTGTAAGTATATATACATACTATATATATATCATCATCATCATCGTTTAACGTCTATCTTCCACGCTAGCATGGGTTAGACGGGAGTTGGCACACTTGAGGCAAGGTTAGTCGGGTGACCGTGTCTCGCTCGTATAGGACTATCTGGCAGGTTTTCTACAGCTGGATGCCCTCCTTACACCAACCACATGTACAGTGTGGACTGGGAGCTTTTTACCGTGTTACCTACACGACCACATTACAGCGTGGACTGTGTGTTTTTGTCGTGACACCTACACGATCTCATTAGTTTGGACTAGATGTTGTGGTACCAACATAACTTTACAGAGAAAGGGTGGTGTTGGTGGGAGGATGGAGTAGGGGTAAAGGGTTGGGGTGTATATTTGGTTAAGAGGTGCCTACTGACTGTAAGTTTCGCTTTGTACATAGGCAAGGCGGGTCTTCTGTATTACTGCGTGGCACCAAAGATCTCCGTGCAGTGACATTGTCTTAGAGAGGTGCAAGTATGTAAGGTCGAAATTTATCTATATCTATCTATATCTATATATATATATATATATATACATACATACATACACGGACATAAATGCATATATATGTTTGTGTGTGTATTAAAATACTCAAGCAAGATTTGTTCTTAAAAGAAATAATCCGTCCGTAATGTAGAGGTTAAGAGGGAAGGGGTAACTCGCTCTAAATATAATTATGGGGGGAGACGAACTTTTTCAGGCTACAGCCGTCAAATTACACAGTTTCTGTATAA
>OZ024749.1:55996924-56004424 GCA_964016885.1 Eledone cirrhosa | reverse complement strand
CCATGATCATGTACATCACCAACAACAAAATCATCATTGCGTTTATCATCATCATCAGCTACTTCAACATCATCGCTGTCACTAACAAAATCCATCATTTGGGCCCTCCAGATTGATAGAAAGTGAAATATATCCTCACTACGAAGACCTGGCCCCAATGCTAGCAATAAAACCGTAAAGGCACCCAAGACCAATTTTTTTTTTTTGCTAATCCGGTCGATCAATTAAGTCTGCCACCCCAGGGCGAGATATGTAATCAACAGTCTCTCAGATAAATTAAGTCTGCCACCCCAGGTACCTCAGGGCGAGATATGTAATCAACAGTCTCTCAGATCAATTAAGTCTGCCACCCCAGGTACCCCACCGTGAGATATGTAATCAACAGTCTCTCAGATAAATTAAGTCTGCCACCCCAGGTACCCCACCGTGAGATATGTAATCAACAGTCTCTCAGATAAATTAAGTCTCTCCACCCCAGGTACCCCAGGGCGAGATATGTAATCAACAGTCTCTCACCCCAGGTACCCCACCGTGAGATATGTAATCAACAGTCTCTCAGATAAATTAAGTCTCTCCACCCCAGGTACCCCAGGGCGAGATATGTAATCAACAGTCTCTCACCCCAGGTACCCCACCGTGAGATATGTAATCAACAGTCTCTCAGATAAATTAAGTCTCTCCACCCCAGGTACCCCAGGGCGAGATATGTAATCAACAGTCTCTCACCCCAGGTACCCCACCGTGAGATATGTAATCAACAGTCTCTCAGATAAATTAAGTCTCTCCACCCCAGGTACCCCAGGGCGAGATATGTAATCAACAGTCTCTCAGATAAATTAAGTCTGTCACCCCAGGGCGAGATATGTAATCAACAGTCTCTCAGATAAATAAGTCTGTCACTCCAGGTACCCCAGGGCGAGATATGTAATCAACAGTCTCTCAGATAAATTAAGTCTGTCACCCCAGGGCGAGATATGTAATCAACAGTCTCTCAGATAAATTAAGTCTGTCACCCCAGGGCGAGATATGTAATCAACAGTCTCTCAGATAAATTAAGTCTCTCCACCCCAGGTACCCCAGGGCGAGATATGTAATCAACAGTCTCTCAGATAAATTAAGTCTGCCACCCCAGGTACCCCACCGTGAGATATGTAATCAACAGTCTCTCAGATAAATTAAGTCTCTCCACCCCAGGTACCCCAGGGCGAGATATGTAATCAACAGTCTCTCACCCCAGGTACCCCACCGTGAGATATGTAATCAACAGTCTCTCAGATAAATTAAGTCTCTCCACCCCAGGTACCCCAGGGCGAGATATGTAATCAACAGTCTCTCACCCCAGGTACCCCACCGTGAGATATGTAATCAACAGTCTCTCAGATAAATTAAGTCTCTCCACCCCAGGTACCCCAGGGCGAGATATGTAATCAACAGTCTCTCACCCCAGGTACCCCACCGTGAGATATGTAATCAACAGTCTCTCAGATAAATTAAGTCTCTCCACCCCAGGTACCCCAGGGCGAGATATGTAATCAACAGTCTCTCACCCCAGGTACCCCACCGTGAGATATGTAATCAACAGTCTCTCAGATAAATTAAGTCTCTCCACCCCAGGTACCCCAGGGCGAGATATGTAATCAACAGTCTCTCAGATAAATAAGTCTGTCACTCCAGGTACCCCAGGGCGAGATATGTAATCAACAGTCTCTCAGATAAATTAAGTCTGTCACCCCAGGGCGAGATATGTAATCAACAGTCTCTCAGATAAATTAAGTCTGTCACCCCAGGGCGAGATATGTAATCAACAGTCTCTCAGATAAATAAGTCTGTCACTCCAGGTACCCCAGGGCGAGATATGTAATCAACAGTCTCTCAGATAAATTAAGTCTGTCACCCCAGGGCGAGATATGTAATCAACAGTCTCTCAGATAAATTAAGTCTGTCACCCCAGGTACCCCAGGGCGAGATATATAATCAACTCTCACAAAAGGCAGCTCACTCCACTTTCTAAAGATTTCACACTGCCCTAAACTGATATTTTATTTATCGACCCAGGCAGGATTGATGGTAAAGTTGATTCCAGTGAGATTTGAACTCAGAACAAAGAGAGGCGGAATAAATGTGGTTAGTCCCAGTGGTAACGGCGTTGAACTTAATGATCATTATGTCATGGGTTCGATACCTAAACTGGGTTATGTGCTGTGTTCTGGAGCAAAACACTTCATTTCACGTTGCTCCAGTATAAACAGCCATAAATGAGTACCAGCAGTATCTGAGGGTTTAATCCTGTGATGGACTGGAGTCCTGTTGTAGTAAGGATGTTTATTATATATAGACATGTCGTATAGGTTTCAATATACATACCTAGGTTTATATATTCTAACTCTTGACATAGGTAGACACACAATGTGTGTGTTGTGTTGTGTTGTGTCGTGTTAGTGTGTGTCAGTATTTACGTCTATATGTGTTTATAAGTCATAATTTTGCGGTTCGTTTGAGATGTTAGTGGTGGTGGGTTGACTGTGGCGGTGGTGCTGGTGGTTGGTTGGTGGCTGGTTGTCTGTGGTGGTGGTACTGGTGGTTGTCTGTGGTGGTGGTACTGGTGGTTGTCTGTGGTGGTGGTACTGGTGGTTGGTCGGCTGTGGTGGTTGTTTAGCAGTGGTGGTGGTGGTACTATCATGCTGTACCAAATATAAACCATCGCGTTTAATTAACAAATTTTAAAATGTTGTCAAGACTTCTTTCCTAGGTATCTCAACACCCCCTCACTCTCTCTCTCTCTCCCTCACTCTCTCTCTCTCTCCCTCACTCTCTCTCTCTCTCCCTCACTCTCTCTCTCTCTCTCTCCCTCACTCCGGTTAACCGATTATTGTAACCTTGGTCGTTAACACTGGCACAATGGAATCCAGTCATTATAAAATACTTAAGTAATTAGTTCACCTAATTAACGGATGTAGAGAGGTAGAGAGAGAGGGGGGGGAGAGACGGAGAGAGGGACAGAGAGGGAGAGAGAGGGGAGGGAGAGATAGATAGATAGAGATAGGGGGGAGAGAGGGAGGGGGGGGAACATGGCAGCAATATTGGGACCTATTAAACATGAATATATATTCAAAGATATGCTGTACACACCCACACATCTACCTGCATGTGGTGTAGAGGCGTGAGAGTCGAGGGGGGAGGGGCTTCTTTTTTTTTACATCCCACCCCACCCATCCCCCAGACCCGACCCACATATCGAGCTGCGTGGCTCAGCGGTTATAGCATTCGGTTCCCGATCGTAAGGCCATAAGTTCAATCCGCTGACAAGGCGGTACGTTGCGTTCTAGAGCAAGAGGCTTTATTTCATTTTGCTGCAGTCCATCTACTAAGTAGGCAACAGACACACAGATGGCAAGCCGCCGCTAAGAAGTATCCTCAAACGCCGTACGTCACAAATTCCGGCAGATGTACGCAGCTCGGTTCTTCGTAGCGGCTGGTGCCCACCTTTTACCCACTTTTTTACAGAGATTTTATTGTGAAAATTATTTAGTTTTCAGGGGTGGGTGTCGTGACTGGAACGGTGTAATTGTCACTGACTCTCTTGTTCTTAGATTGTAAGTATGTCAAGTAGAGTGTGAGGTTGGTGGGTGACATCAGTGATGGGGAAAACCATGTTTGTGATGGTGATGGAGGTGGTTGTGTGGGGTGGTGATTGTGGTATCAGGGAGGATATCAGTAACACACTTTACAATAATTTGTAATAAAACTATTGTCTTTCAGAAGTAGTACTGTTACTGTCACCCACCACCGACTGAAAAAGAAACTCAAGCACACACACACATTATATATATATATATATATGTATATAATGGGTTGATTTCCGATGGGTAGTGGGAGTTGTCCAAAGTTTAAAAAAAGTAACTTACAGTCCACTTATTGGCAGATAAATATAGCTTTGAAAAGTAGAATAAACTAAAGTTTGGTAGTTTTGCAATTCTGGTTCAAAAGCTATGAACGCTTTTCGATTTTGAGAAGAAATAAAAGAAAGCAGGGCCATAAGTAGAGTATTTTGTCATTTATTGAAGTTATCTTCATCACTACTACCTGAAGTATCACTTTCACCATCACTTCATCTTCGGACTCTTCATCGTCTACAAAGGCTCTGATATTCTTGTTCAGATGAGAATTAGCCTTGTTAATGCATCCTTGGACTGTTTTGCTTCCTTGGACTGTTTTGCTTCCCAGACTCTGAAATGATGTATACAGTCATACCAGCACTTGCTCGAAGGTGATGTTTGTAGTGTACTGTCTTCTCACCTCTCCCTTGACAATGGCCCATACGTGTTCCGTCGACTGCAGATCGGAATGATGCGGTGGAGAAAAGATGACCTCATGACTTCTTTCTCTTGTCATGTAACAAACGATTGGAAAGATGTTTAGTTTGCTGCACTTCCTCAGCTTTTACCATAGCACACACTTCAGATCTCCTGCTTTGAATGGAATCTCTCGTTCTAGACATGCCGCCTGCATTTCAGCCTTCTTCCACGATCCTTTTGGTGTCATCTTCTGCTCGGAAATATTTTCTCCAGTCTCAACAAATTTGGTTCAGATTTCGCTCAGAGTTTATTACTTCTAAGCAAGGACATTCACAGTTCGTGGCATCTGCATTTTTCTTCATTCACTCTTTCAGAGGAACAGTTCAGTATAGAGTTATTTCGACAATAAATTAGCAAACCATACTCGAGGACGCACGTTTCACTGAACGGATTTGCAACCCGAGAGCAGAACCTCACTCCAACTACTTTATCAGTAGCAAACTAGTTAATGTCATTGAGGATAGATAAGGTCCTGAAACACTTGGGTGTGCGGCTTTTACACGGCTACTGAGGTAGCTGTGACATGATCACTGCTTAAAATACACATAGCGAGACATAGGTATGTTTATTATGTATAAACATATATGTGATTATATATAGGTCTCTATCAAGTATCTATGTATGTATATATGTATATATGTATATATATATGTATGTATGTTAGTATTATGTGTATATGTCTATATACACATACACACTTCGTCATTGAAATAAAAGAGACAGGAATTTAACAGGAGACAGACAATGAGCTTTCAAATAAATATAGCTTTGATGTGTATAATTACCTCCCCTTCCTTCCTTCTTCTGTAGGGGTGGCGGTGGTTGTGCTGATAGTGGTGGTATTGGTAATGTCGGGCGCTGTGCTTATGGTAGCGGCGGTGTGGTGGAGGTGTTGGTGGTGGAGGTGTTGGTGGTGTAGTGGTGATGGTGGAGAGGATAGGAGAAACAACAAAAAATGCAGAAGTTAAAGACGAGAGTTATAGGAAGAGGGGGGTGTAGGAATGGAAAGGTGGTGACAGAATTAACAGAAAGGAGTGTTGGTGGTGGTGGAGGTGTTGGTGGTGTGGTGGAGGTGTTGGTGGTGGTGCTGGTGGTAGTGGTGGTGGTAGTGGTGGTGGTGCTGGTGGTAGTGGTGGTGGTAGTGGTGGTGCTGGTGGTGGTAGTGGTGGTGGTAGTGGTGGTATTGGTAATGGTGTGGTAGTGGTGGTGGTGGTAGTGGTGGTGGTGGTAGTGGTGGTGGTAGTGGTGGTGGTAGTGGTGGTGGTAGTGGTGGTGGTGGTAGTGGTGGTAGTGGTGGTAGTGGTGGTGGTAGTGGTGGTGGTGGTGGTAGTGGATGTGGTGGTGGTGGTGGTGGTAGTGGATGTGGTGGTGGTGGTGGTGGTAGTGGTGGTGGTAGTGGTGGTGGTGGTGGTGGTGGTAGTGGTGTTGCTTCTAATGTTGCTAGAAGTGGAGTGATTGGTGGTGGGGGGAGGTTTGCTGGTTGTTGGGGTGGGGATGGTCGTAATGGTGGCGATGGTGGTGGTAGTGGTGGTGGTGGTGGTATAGTGGTGGTAGTGGTGGTAGTGGCGGTAGTGGTGGTATGGTGGTGGTAGTGGTGGTGGTAGTGGTGGTGGTAGTGGTGGTGGTGGTAGTGGTGGTGGTATGGTGGTGGTAGTAGTGGTGGTGGTAGTAGTGGTGGTGGTGGTAGTGGTGGTGATGGTAGTGGTGGTGGTATGGTGGTGGTGGTAGTGGTGGTGGTATGGTGGTGGTGGTAGTGGTATGGTGGTAGTGGTGGCCGTACTGCCAGTTGTGTTGGTGTTGATTTAGATGCAGGTTAATTTTTTTGCACTAAAATCTACTGCACTGCCCCCCTCCCCCTCCCTCCCTCCACTTCTCAGTCAATAAAACTGAAATACATTTGAAAGGTGTTCTATTGTCTTACCTTTCTCCCTGCTACTTCTCTCTCACTGCACCTCCCCTCCGCACATTCTCCCTCTCACTCTCCACACGCAAAACAATACACTATATACTCACACGCACGCACATACACACACATCCGCGTGGGTGTGTGTGTGCGTATATATATATGGATATATGCGTGTCTGTATATATATATATATATATATATATATGCGTATGTGTGTCTCTGTGTGTATGAATATATATATATATATATTCATACACATATACACACAGACACACGTATATATCTCTCTCTCTATATATATATATATATACATACATACATACATACATACACAGATACCTGCATATATATATATATATATGTGTGTGTGTGTGTATGTATGTATATATATATATATATATATATATACGTGTATCTCTGTGTATATGTGTATGTGTGTTTGTGTGTATATGTAATGGTTACCCATGCCCTTTAGTAGTTTTATTGTTGGTATGCAAAAAAATCAAGATGACGGGCAGCAAGGAAGGAATGGGAGAAGGAGAAAGCCACCAGCTACATAGTGTTGAGCCTTTCAGACGAATGTAGGGGTCAACAGAGAGCAGCTACATAGTGTTGAGCCTTTCAGACGAATGTAGGGCTCAACAGAGACCAGCTACAGTGTTGAGCCTTTCAGACGAATGTAGGGCTCAACAGAGACCAGCTACATAGTGTTGAGCCTTTCAGACGAATGTAGGGCTCAACAGAGACCAGCTACATAGTGTTGAGCCTTTCAGACGAATGTAGGGGTCAACAGAGACCAGCTACATAGTGTTGAGCCTTTCAGACGAATGTAGGGGTCAACAGAGACCAGCTACAGTGTTGAGCCTTTCAGACGAATGTAGGGCTCAACAGAGACCAGCTACATAGTGTTGAGCCTTTCAGACGAATGTAGGGGTCAACAGAGACCAGCTACAGTATTGAGCCTTTCAGACGAATGTAGGGCTCAACAGAGACCAGCTACATAGTGTTGAGCCTTTCAGACGAATGTAGAGGTCAACAGAGACCAGCTACAGTGTTGAGCCTTTCAGGCGAATGTAGAGGTCAACAGAGACCAGCTACATAGTGTTGAGCCTTTCAGACGAATGTAGGGGTCAACAGAGACCAGCTACATAGTGTTGAGCCTTTCAGACGAATGTAGGGCTCAACAGAGACCAGCTACATAGTGTTGAGCCTTTCAGACGAATGTAGAGGTCAACAGAG
>OZ024749.1:55969424-55991924 GCA_964016885.1 Eledone cirrhosa | reverse complement strand
ATAAGAATTTTGGGAGTGCCAATTTTAATCTCTACTTGACCAACTGGACAGTGGACAGGGCTGGTCATTTGGTGCAGTAGTATTAATTATAAAGTGTCAATTGGGGAAGGGGGAGATTTCGATTGCTACTAAATAACATCAATGCTAGTATCCAGCTGGTATATGCACTAGGGAATTGAATCAAGAAATCAGAAATCTCATTTTATCTATAGCAGTTTGTATTAAAAGGTAAATAATAGAAGAGTTGATAGAATTAAGACTAATAAAGAATGTTCATATCTATTTTGACAATCAAACGGGGATAGAGACAGGCGTTCAATCCTGGTAGTATTTATAATATGAAAATGTAGATTTTAAGCGATGGTTACAGTATAACGATCGCTCTATTCTGTTATTTAATAAAATGTTTTTGGATTTCATAATACAAAATAATTCTACATTACATAATTTACAAAATTCCTGTCCATTGGAATATGGGGGGGCAGACGCTATTATATCCCATTTTAGGTGAAATTGTTGGTTATTTTCACGCAGCTGCCAAGCCTTGTCTGCGAGTGTTGTTACATAACGCTGGTTTTCATGTTTTATCGAATAACGATGTCTATAAAGGCGTGATTTGAAGGAGGTGGCTGTAGATCCCCCATAGTACCATAGTATATATATATATATATGTATATATATATATATATATATATGGTGGCTGTCAACTCGTTTTCGAGTACGGCCACTACTTTATATCCATGTAGGAGAACCCCTACCGATGCGCTGAACGAGTGTGACTTTTTAGTCCAGCCAGCGACTTGAAAACTCTGGTACAAACACTACACTTGTGACAATTATTGACACATAGTGCTGGGCCCATGGTACCATGTGACGACAAGTGCAGAGAGGAATACGTTGCATGAGGAACTCAGGGATGTAAAATCACGTGTTAGGCGGAGTCTTTCTCAGATGAAGGATCAGTGGTGGAGTGAGAAGGCTGGTGAGATACAAACTGCGTCTGATTCCAATAATACAAAGCTGTTGTACAGTCTCTTGTGTGAGGTTTATGGACCGTCTTCTTCTCTGGTGACACCGCTTCGCAGCAAGGATGGCAAAGAACTTCTTCGTGACTCACAAGGAATTCTACGAAGGTGGCGAGAGCACTTTGATGATCTTTTGAATCAGCCGTCTGTCGTCAGTGAAGATTTCCTCAATATATATACATAGACATATATATACAGACATATATATACAGACATATATATATACATACACAGACATATATATATATATATGCATACACATATATATATATATATATACATACACATATATATATATATATATACATACACATATATATATATATATATACATACACATATATATATATATATATACATACACATATATATAGGCACATATATATATAGACATATATATATATACATACACAGACATATATATATATATATACATACACATATATATAGACACATATATATATACAGACATATATATATATATATATACATACACATATAGACATACACATATATATACAGACATATATATATATATAGGAAAAAGAATGACCCCGACGGCAGAGCTCAAGCCGTTTCGACGGCTATTTCTGGACTAGTCGAAACGGCTTGAGCTCTGCCGTCGAGGTCATACTTTTTTCCTATTTCCCACTCTACTACCCTAAGTATTGAGTACTCTGGTGCGTTATGGTCCACCTGGTTCCTTACCACATTTCCTTTGTTATATACATACACATATATATATAGACACATATAGACACACATATATAGACACATATATATAGACACATATATAGACACATATATATAGACACATATATACAGACACATATATATAGACACATATATACAGACACATATATACAGACACATATATACAGACACATATATACAGACACATATATACAGACACATATATACAGACACATATATAGACATATATATATACACATATATATAGACATATATATATATACACATATATATAGACATATATATAGACACATATATATAGACATATATATAGACACATATATACAGACATATATATAGACACATATATACACACATATATTTAGACACATATATATAGACACATATATACATACACATATATATAGACACATATATATATATATGAGAGGGGCAGAGAGGGGGGGGGCAGACTGAGAAAAAGAGAGAGACAGTGTGTCTGTATGAGAGATTAAAAGACATAAAGAAGAGACAGAGAGAAATGGACAGAGAGGGGGGGTTTACATGGACAGAGAGAGGGAAGAGAGGAGGAGGGTGATACAGACAGAGAGAGAGGAGGTGGGTGATACAGACAGAGAGAGAGGTGGTGGGTGATACAGACAGAGATAGGGGGAGAGAGGAGGAGGGTGATACAGACAGAGATAGAGGAGGTGGGTGATACAGACAGAGAGAGAGGAGGTGGGTGATACAGACAGAGAGAGGGGGAGGGTGATACAGACAGAGAGAGAAAGTGGGACGGGGTGACACAGGCAGAGTGAGGGGAGGGAAGGAGGGAGAGAGGGTGAAACACTTAAGACTGAATGTGTATGTGTGTGGAGAGAGAGAGAGAGAGAGAGAGAATTAGGGAAAGTGAGTGTGTGTGTGTGTATGAAGAAATCAATAAAGTGTGTGTGCGTGTGTGTATATATATATATATATGCGTGTGTGTGGGCGTTAATATCTATATATAAAATAGTGTTGGGGTGTGTGTGTGAGAGAGAGGGAGAGAGATGGTGAGAGAGAGAGAAACAGACAGTGAGAGTGAGAGAGAGATAGAGAGAGAGTTGGGACAGTAATGACTTGACCATCACCACCACCACCATCATCATCATCACCACCATCATCATCACCACCATCACCACCATCACACTAATCATCATCAACAGCAACAGTTTGTCAGTCTAGAGACAATGTCAGTGACTAGGTCATAATAACCTTTAACTATTGGTGTACTGTTATATTACTGCTGTACTGCTGGTGGTACTTGTTGCTAGGACTGGTGTAGTGGTGTAGTGGTGGTGGTGTAGTGGTGGTGTGGTAGTGGTGTAGTGGTGGTGGTGTAGTGCTGGTGTAGTGCTGGTGGTGTAGTGGTGGTGTGGTGGTGGTGTAGTGGTGGTGGTGTAGTGCTGGTGTGGTGGTGGTGGTACTTGTTGCTAGGACTGGTGTAGTGGTGTAGTGGTGGTGGTGTGGTGGTGGTGTGGTAGTGGTGTAGTGCTGGTGTGGTGGTGTAGTGGTGGTGTAGTGGTGGTGGTACTTGTTGCTAGGACTGGTGTAGTGGTGTAGTGGTGGTGGTGTAGTGGTGGTGTGGTGGTGTAGTGGTGGTGTAGTGGTGGTGGTGTAGTGCTGGTGTGGTGGTGTAGTGCTGGTGTGGTGGTGGTGGTACTTGTTGCTAGGACTGGTGTAGTGGTGTTGTGGTGGTGTAGTGGTGGTGTAGTGGTGGTGGTGTAGTGGTGGTGGTGTGGTGGTGGTGTGGTGGTGGTGTGGTGTCTACAGGGGTGTAGTGGTGCGGTGGTGGTGGTGTAGTGGTGCTGTGGTATAGAGGTGTGGTGTATTGTTCTGTAGAGGAGTTTGTTGTAGTGTGGTGGAGTGGTGTATGGTGTAGTGTAGAGGTGTAGTGAGGTGTAGAGGTGTAGTGTAGAGGTGTATTATATTGTAGAGACCTGTATTGTTGCGTAGTAGAGTGGTGGAGTGTCGTGTAATATAATTCCGAGGACCATTCATGCAAATTCCATTACTACGGTAATATGGTAAATAAGGACATGTAATGAGAGAGTATAATAAAACTATATTTGCAGGTTATATGTTGACTCATATTTCATAGTATGTTACAACCGGTGGTTATAAAGTGGGGCAGACTGCGGTGGAATTCGGTTCTGTTTATATCAGTCTGGTGAAATGATATAACGCTTTGAATACAGCTATAATTAGTTATGTAATGTCCAGTGTAGAAACATTTGTATAATACCACAGCTGTGCAGAATATTTACTGAAACGGTTGTTACACTGAAGTCTTCATGGTTTATATATATGAAAGCGCACAAAGGTTGGCTTGGTTGCCCTTAAATATATATATAATAAATATGGTTTTATAGATATAGTTTCCATTTATTTAATATCATGGAATATTTACTCCAGTAACTGTTGAGTGCTCTAAATCAGTTATAAACATTTATGTTTGTCGGAATTCCAACAAATTAAATAAAACTTCTACACTCACACACACACATATATATATATAAGAAATTGACGGGATTAGCATAAGGTTTCCCTGCTAGTAACAGTTGCATCTCAGCGAATCCCGGTTTCCGTGTCTTGAAGCAACTGATAGCACAAGATTTCCCCCTGGATAGGACGACAGTCCATCGCAGAGTTAAATTCCCAGCTATTGCTGGAACACATTTTCAGGTGAGTGAACTAGGGCAACGTGAAATGAAGTGTCTTGCTCATGAACGCAACATAGAACCTAGTCAAGTAATCGAAGCCACGCCATTATGACTCTAAGGTTTGGACCAACAAATTTCCTGAAGTCATAATTTTGTCAATGTTTCCAGACATCCACAATCTCATCATCAGGAGATTTGTCAGTTTATTTTTTAGTGTCTCTTGTATTATGAGAAAAGTATGTATTTCATGGAGTCAGATTCAGTTCTCTGTCACCAGACTACGCCATTCCTGCCGGTATTCAGATCATACACTTCAGCGATAAACTCACACGTCCCACGTCAAGTGGGTATCACGTGTTTGTATGCGTGTTGCTATGTGGCTGGAACCCTACTCGATATCGATCTTGGCACCAAATTGCGATATAAGTATATATATATATATACATGAAATAATATATATATATATATATACATGAAATAATATATATATATATATATATATATACATGAAATAATATATATATATATATATATATATATATATATATACATGAAATAATATATATATATATATATATATATATATATATACATGAAATAATATATATATATATATATATATACATGAAATAATGTATGTATATATATATATACACAAATATATGCATATACAAATATATATATATATGTGTGTGTGCGCGCGCATATATATATATATATATATATATATATATATATATATATCATAAATCATGTCCTTAGAATTATTAGATAGAATATATACCATTTCTTCTCCCAATTAGCATAATTAACCATATAAAAAATCAATTAGACCAGGCTATAAGAATAAAGGCTTATATGAAGAGATATTTGATAAATAACCGAAAGCGGCCTCTTCGAGGTTGACCACAATAGAGTATTTACCCAACATTTCAACAGCATGTAGAAACTGACTAAATATACCGTCAACCATACACAATTAGGTATAAATTAAAACTTAGAAGAAACGTGTACATACCGTAATTATATCTCTACCATGGTTTCGTTCGTATTTTGAGATATCCTATTAAGGATAAATCTCGAGTATCGAACTCATCAGGAGACAAACTCAATAGGACAGTTAATTTTCCAAAGCGATCGCGCCAGAAATAGATTTTAAAAATGGGTAAGAATCGTGACGTGGCAGTGGTCAAATTAGAAAGAATGTGATTAGTTGCTTACGGCGAGTAGGCTGGTTGCTAGAAAGCGCAGCCCAATATCGCCAGTTGCATCTCAACCCAACGGGAGATTATTAAATATAAAGATTTACAGAGAGAGAGAGAGAGAGAGAGACATGTCTGTACACATATTTTGTTTTGTTCTTATTCCATTTTTCTGAAAAGCTGAAGCCATAAAACCATAAAAGTGAAAATAACCGAAACATGAGTCACGTTTGTGTTAAAGATACGAAGTGAAGTGCATTTGAAATTCAATTAAACCATGTTTCAGGGTGTGTGGTGATAGTTGTCACCATTTAGTAACTCACTGCTGCCCTGGCTAGTTCACTAACTGTCACAATAGACAAGACTATAGAGATCTTCCTTCAGTAATAATGCTTTTAGTTCATGTGTAACGCGTTTCTTGATTTTGTGACTCAACTACAATGTGTGTGGTAAGGCAGCAATTAAAAACATCAGAGTGCACCGAAACTCGTGACAGTGTGTCAACAAAGATTTAGTGAAGTTCATAAAATGCCGTGGGAAGATTAGATTTTTTTGACATTCATAGCAAAGTCATTCGCCCGAAGAAGAAAATTTGATATATTTAAATGATATTCCTCAACTTTGTATCTCTCAACTGTGGTGTGAATATTTCACACCCTGGGACCTTGTGTAACTAGCTCAACTTTAATTTTATCTGTCTTCTGGATGGATACAATTATGGGTCAACCAGGGCTCAGTTCTCAGCCTTCTGCTATTTATTATAGTAATCTAGGCAAAAACATTTAAATATATCAACATTAAAAACATGAGGGGCAGTGTAGGAAGAAAGAACATTTGCTGCGTTGTGCAAGTAACGTTTTCCAGTTTAGCCCCAAAAAATTGTTACAGTTACTGATGAAGTAGATTCAGCAAATGAATATGGATTATTGATCACACATCAAACTTGAATACAGAAATAACGAACTGAACCAACCTTTAATTTGTCACAGTATAATTGAAGCAACAACTTTTATATAAATCTTGAAAGAAGCATATTTCTAAGGTAATCCAATGAGTAGAAATGTCCTGAGATGAAGAAGAAAAAAAGAAGTGTTTTCAAATTACTTTAGATTTCACAGTTATATTTAATTTATAAAATAAAGGCATTTACAAATGCAGTGTTTCCCCTATTATAAGATAGGTCTTATATTATTTTTCCCTAAAAAAAAAGACACTAAGGTTTATTTTGGGAGTAGGGTCGAACTCACAACCTTACGATCGGGATCTGAACATTATAACCACTAAGGCACGCGCATTCACTTTATATATATATGTGTGTGCGTGTGTTATATATGCAATATGTATAATATATGTATATATAACATGTATTACATATATATATATTTCATATTAATATTTTATATGTATTATATATACATACATATATAAATACACACACAATTAAACGTGTATATATATAAACACATACATATATCCACACTCACATACATGTACACATACAAGTCCATATATACATATATACATAACATAAGTAGCGACATGCATATGGCTACATTGAGAGAGGAAACTCTAAATTCCTCAGACATAAGTAGATTGTGTATTCAAATATATATTGTCTTATTGAATTGCACTAAAACTTTCATGGAAACTTCCAGAGAATTTCCAGAGTATTTCCAAAGAATTTTTACATAATTTTTCCAAAGAAATACTGTATGTAAAAGAAGGTTAAAACGTAATTTTATAAAGAAATATTATATCTAAAACAAGGTTAAAATATAATTCTTACAAAGAAATATATGTAAGACAAGGTTAAAATATAATTTTATAAAAACAAAATATATATGTAAAACAAGCTGAAATGTTATAAAAAAAAAAATAAAACATATACGCTAATTCATTTATTTATATATTTATTTGATTTTTTTTTGTTTGTGCTTTTTGTGTGTGTGTGTGTTTTTTTTTGTTGTTTTTTTAAAGAAAAATTGAAAGAGATGTGAGGAAGTAAAAATAAGACATGATAAGGGGGTGACATTATCTGTGATTGGAAGTAGAGAGATTTGATTTGTGAAGGAAGCGAGAAGGTGATCTCCAAGAGGAAATATAGTCTTCGTAATCTGTAGAGTTAAAATTAATTTCCCAGAGGACGACAACAACAACAGTATGTTCTTCTTCTCGTGTCTATGTTGGTTTGTGTGTGTATGTAAATAAGTATGCAAGCCTGTATATGTGAGTGTGTGTGTGTGTGTGTGCGTGCGTGCGTGCGTGCGTGCGTGCGTGCGTGCGTGCGTGCGTGTGTGTGTGTGTATATAGAGAGAGAGGGGGGAGGGAGATGGTGAGAAAGAGAGTGCGAGAGGAATAGAAAAGAACAGGATTGAGTATGCATGCATATATATATATATATATATATATATATATATGCATACACACATACACTATATATATATATATACATATATACGTACATACAGACACACATGTATAATTTCCATTGATATTTTGCTAAGCAGCAATTGTACTCACCAAGAAACCAGTTAATATACAGACATGCTGAACATATAGCTTGTTTGTTCTTTTCATTTCGTTTTCACTATACATACATTACTATATACAGCGTGTATATCATATGATATTATACTTAGAATGGAATATCTGTCTTAATAAGGCTATATATATATATATATATATATATATATATATATATATATATATATATGTGTGTGTGTGTGTGTGTGTGTGTGTGTGTATGTGTGTATGTACACTACATGTTGCCTCTTTAATAGAACATCATCTATTACAATTCAACCATTTCTTCTTCTTCTTCTTTATAATGTTCAATATTTTTTTTTTAGAGTAGAAAGCAAAAAAAAAACAAAAAAAAACAAAAAAAAAAACAATAAATGAATAAATAAAAAATAACACAAATCAAGAAAGAATAACATTTTTTATTTGAAAAATGAATAAAATGAGGGGAAGTTTTTATAATGAAAAAAAATGTCAGTTTAATTTTTGTTGTAGTCTTGAAAACCAAACTTTAGGAATTGATCTTCTGCTGCTAATATTTGTGACTGTGATCAGTATTTGAGGTTAGATTTGTGACTGTGATCAGTATTTGAGGTTAGATTTGTGACTGTGATCAGTATTTGAGGTTAGATTTTTGATCAGCTCCCGTACAGGAAATATAACTTTTTCCAAGCGCCATACTATGTTGTTCCAGGTTCAGGGTAATGGAGAAAAGGGATTTCATCGATTCTATTACAGGAAAGCAACCAACAAACTATATTCTAGGCCTCCCCACAGCCCCGGCCGACAGAATGGAGAAGGCATTTCCCCGGAGGACGGCAAGGGAGACGTGCTTCCATCTTTGTATTTTGGGGTGGGTGGGGGAAGGGGTGGTTTTTTAATATATATTTTTTTTTGCAGTTTCGACAAGATCCCAGCCCTCATTCGCTTCGCTTACTGAGTGGAGTGTGGGGGCGGAACTCGTCAAGATCGGACCAAGGAAACAATGTTTCCAGTGGTCATTCCATTGCTGATACATTCTACAGATCGCAACTACTGGCAGAAAGAGCAACGTGAAATAAAGGACCTAACACATGACCTGGTCCGGGAATCGAACTCACAATCTCACGATTGTAAATCCAGCTCACTAACCACTAAACCACAACCCTTCACTACAACTAACTCTTACGTTATAACACTGCATTGCACCACATCTATGTCTCTTCCTGTTTTCTAATGTTGTACTACAAAACCTAGTTTGTCTTCCATAATAGATTAGAAAGAAAACAATATACTCTACTGCAACATTTATTTTGTAATTGTTATAAGTTCTATATCGGTAGAGCGTCGGACAACATGTTCCGTGGCATAGAGTTACGGTTCTTTTACGTTCTGAGTTCAAATCTCGTCGAGGTTAGCTTTGCCTTTCATCATTACGGGGTCGATAAAATAAAGTACCAGTAATGTACTGAGGTCGATTTAATCAACTTTTCCTTCTCCCCCAAAATTGCTGGTCTTGTGCTTAAAGTAGAAACAATTATTACTATATACTAAAAGGGGTGCAAATGAAGGAGCGTGGTTTAGTGGTTAAATAAGTGGATTCGCAATCCTGAGATTGAGTTCGATTCCCAGACTGGCCGATGTGTTGTCCTTGAGCAAGATACTTTAATTCACATTGCTCTTTCTGTCAGGAGTTACGACAGATAGATAGTATTAACAATTGGAAAGACCGGGTGATATGTTGTGGTCTTGAGCAAGACACTTTATTCCACATTGCACTTTCTGTCAGGAGGTGAGACCGGTAGATAGTACCAGCAACTTGAAAGACCGGGTGTTGTGTTATGGCCTTGGATTCATCTTACAGAATGCCATTACATAAACACCTCGTGAAGTTTGGTATTGTCTACCGTAATAGCTTCATCGACATAGATCTGTAAAGTATCTTACAGAAGACCATTAGGTGGTACCTCGTGCAGGCCAGGGGTATTGTCTGCAGGAATACCACTGACTCAACTAATGGACAATATGTTATTGTCAAAACTCACGAGTTAACACATATATAATAGCAATGTGTGTATGTGTATATTAATTTGTGTATGTCTATGTATGTAAGTGTGTATCTGTGTGTGTGTTAAGATGTATGTGGGTGGTGTACACGCGAGTATTCGAGCGTGTAATTGTAAGAGTATTCACATGATTAGGATTGTGTGTGGTGTGTGTGTGTGTGTGTAGATATAAGTGCATGTGTGTATATATATATAAGTGTGTATGTGTGTGTGTATATATATATATAAGTGTGTGTGTGTGTGTGTGTGTGTGTGTGTGTGTATATATAAGCGTATGTGTGTGTGTATATATATATAAGTGTATGTGTGTGTGTATATATATATATATAAGTGTGTGTGTGTGTGTGTATATATATATAAGTGTGTGTACACTGCTGTACGTACAATGGCGTCTATTTTTGTTTCAACTATAGTAAATAGAAGGGGATACCCACGGCATCCTACATATATACATAGACCCGTATGTTCACACACATACATATATTCACCACTAAGTCATACACACACACTCCAACAGACATACACACACCAACACACACACATTCCTACACACACGCACACCAACAGACATACACACACACACAGTCCTACACACACACTCCAACAAACATACACACACACTCCAACAAACACACACACGCACACCAACAGACATACACACACAGTCCTACACACGCACACCAACAGACATATACACACACTCCAACAAACACACACACACAGTCCAACAAACATGCACACACACACCAACAGACATACATACACACACACACACACACACACACAGTCCTACACACACACACCTAGTTCCAAGTATATCTTCTATGGATCTGCGAGTGGATGTGTGTAGTCTGTCTCAGGGAGACTCACCAGGCCAGTGTTTATCCCAGTTTCGTGGCGTGAAGCGACTGAGAGGACAAGACTTCCCCCTGGACAAAACGGTAGTTTATCGCACGGTAAACCCCAAGCTATGAAGTGTCTTTCTCAAGAACACAACACACAACCCAGCCCAGGAATCGAACCCACGTCATTATGATTAAGTACAACACCTTAACCACTAGGCCTGTGTGGTCGGATAGTTAAGGAGTTCGCTTCGCAATCCTTATGTCCTGGGTTCGATATCACTGCATGGTGATCTTGGACAAACAAGGTTAATACAGCCTCAGATCAACCCGGCCCTTTTTTAGTGAACTTTGGTAGACGGAAACTGTTTGGAAGCCCGTTGGATGGACTGTACCTGCCTGTAATTCAAGCGGCCAGTCTTGTCACACACATATACTGTGACACGCCGACTCTCCGTGAGAATTGAGTTAACGACACACGTGTTTGTGGAATGCTCAGTCATTTGCACGTTAATTCCACGAACTACTACTACTACTACCACCACCATTACTACCACTACAGCCGCTACTACTAGTACCACTATCATTAGATATTGCGGCCCTAGGCAACCCACTACAGATAAGAAAAGAAAACGAGATGGTCAGAATTGGAATGTGTTTGATCATAGGTCTGGTTTACTCGCTGGTGGTAGGCCCAGGGTTAAACAACATTATTTCAATCAAAGTTTATCTAAGTTTGATTTTATTGGGTAATGAGAGTACAGTGGGAGGTGGAAGGGGGAGTTATCAATGAAGGTTAACTCACTCTCCCCCTCCTCCTTCACATTCTAACACTCTCTCTCCCCATCACTCCCCCACTCTCTGCGTCTCTTACAATCCATCTCCCTCTCCCTCACTCCATCTCTCTCTCTCTCCTCGCTAAGCCAACCCACTTCGTAGTAGTAGTAGTAGCACTAGTAGTAGTAGTAGTAGCAGTAGTAGTAGCAGTAGTAGTAGTAACAATAGTAGTAGCAGTAGTAGAACTAGTAGTAGGTCTTTTGTTACTTATGTCAATGACTCAGAGTCCTTTTCTCTCTACCTACCTGATCCACAACCTGACCGATGACTTCATCAGAACAGGTGAATGTCTACCTACATCTCTCTCTATATATATCTCTACCTACATCTCTCTATCTCTCTATATATATCTCTATCTATCTACATCTCTCTCTATATATATATATATCTATCTATCTACATCTCTCTCTCTATATATATCTATCTATCTATCTATCTATCTATCTACATCTCTCTCTATATATATATATCTACATCTCTCTCTATATATATATCTATCTACCTACACATCTCTATCTCTCTCTGTATCTATATCTATCTACCTACACATCTCTCTCTATCTCTCTCTCTCTCTATATATATATATATCTCTACATCTCTCTCTCTCTCTATATATATATCTATCTACCTACATCTCTCTCTCTCTCTATATATATATCTATCTACCTACATCTCTCTCTCTCTATATATATATCTATCTACCTACATCTCTCTCTCTCTCTATATATATATATATATATCTACCTACACATCTCTCTCTATATATATATATATATCTATCTACCTACACATCTCTCTCTATATATATATCTATCTACCTACACATCTCTCTATCTCTCACTCACATACATACATACACACACACACACACACACATGTGTGTGTGTGTGTCACTTTAACCTGGCTTCTGTTTCCTTTTCTACATAATTATCTCTCGTTATCTCACTACCTCTCCCTCCCTCTCCTCTCTCGCTCACACACACACACACACTGTGGATTGACAGTAATGTTGTCGCAGACCGCAAAGTACCTTGCGGTATTGTCAACGTTATATTCCTACACGTTTTGAGATCAAATAACACCAAGCTCAATTTTCCCTTTCATCTTTCCCGGAGTTGATAAAATAAAATAACAGTCAAGTACTATTTTACACAATGGGAATGTATCTAAAGTTTGTCTCGAGCCTGGAGGTTCACGGTCGATAAAATAAAGTATTGTACCAGTTAAATACTTGGGTGGGATTGTGTGATTATATAATCGACTTTACCCTCCCAGCAAATCTACAGACGTTGAGCCTAAATTAGAAGCCATATCTACCGTTGTGTGCGTGCGTGCGTGCGTGCGTGCGTGTGCGTGTGTTTTATATCAGAGTTCTCCTTCTCCTGGTATGATGTCCTAACAAGAACTAGGGGTTTACAAACATGCAAACACATACATACATATATATTCTGCACACAAACAGTACAGGTTTTAACTGAAGCTACAAGAAATGTCTATGTAGTCACACATTTATATAAACCTGTAAACATGTCATATTTATGAATTTTGTAACGATTACCTGAATTAATAACCTCCTAGCATATGTATGTCCTACCTTAGAGCTGCATAAAGACTACATCAAATAAATTAAACGGATATAGCATGTTTGGTGTAAATTATTAATTCAGGTAATGTTCACTAAAAGGAGGGGATCTGAATGAAATCTTTGTTCTGTGAAATCACTTGAAATAGCAATGTCTGGTAAAGTTCTTTCCAATCTTAGACAAGAGGTTATCATTTGCTGCTCTCACAAATTCTTCCTAGTTATTTCAAGAATGGTTTTATGGTCTTACAGAGATAATAGAATTTTCTTATTTCATCGTAATGTTTAAATTCTCTAAAATTAAACACCTTTATTTCCTTTTTCTTTAACAAACAACTTCAGCAGACGATAGACAAGATCTAAAACCTCATTCACTTACCGAGTGGTGGGGGGGGGGGGATTATGGTGGTGGTGGGTGTTGGTGATGGGGGGGAACTTGTCAGATCGGACCAATGGAAACAATGTTTCTATTGGCCTTTCTATTGCTGATGCTATCTACCAGTCGCAACTCTTGCTGGGGTTCCACTTACACTCCTAACAAGGCCAGGGACTGACAGGAGGGGGGGGGGGCTGGTTTAGTCGATAACTACTCGAACATGAAGCAGGTTGTACTGCGTTACATTGTGCCAGTAACTGGCAGATGCCTGTCCAGACCAGTGTCTGGTGGGGGAACTGGTTTAGTCGATGGCGGTAGTAACATACAGCGTTTCTTGGGGCATTTTAAAAAAAACCTAGTGGAACCCATCTCCTCTCCAGGCCTGAGTACAACAGATGTCTTCCAGAGATGGATAGAAAGTGATAGCGAGGAAATAAAGAGATATAGAGGAAGAATCGACCCCAGTACTAGACTGGTACTTATTTTTATCGACCTCGAAAGAATGAAAAGCAAAGTTGACCTCGGCCGGTTTTGAACTCTGAGAGCAGAGAACCGGAACCACAAAGCTTCTATCCGACGTTTTAACGACTATCAATTCGCTACCATTTTTCGCCTATAGAAGGAATACTTTAGTCAACCTTCTAACCTATTATTTATAGCAATAGACTGTAGTTATAATTATTTCCTGCTTTTCAGATTTCTACATATTCTAAGAATCAACCTTAGAATTTATACTTTAGATTAACATAATAAAATTATTTTTATTTTTATTTATATTTACTATATTACTGTATAATAGTGATTTGTTCGGAATATCATAATTATTTCCGATATTCTCGTAATATTTAATAGAGTTCCAAGTAATGCATATCTTTTGATTAACATTATAAAGGTTCTAAGCATTATATTTATACTTCATAATGGTTCCTTTATTTTAATAATGCTATACTTATTTATTCTCGTCATTTTTAATATAATTCATATCTTATCTTAATAATTTCCTCCTCTTTTTATATATTTTTAAAAATTTTATTTCATCTATTTTATATATTTTGTTTATTTATTTATCTATTTATTTATTCTGGTTTTTTTTAAAGTTAAGTATAGAAATTTTAATCCTAACTCTTGCTTTTTTTTCTATTTAGTCTTTTTTTTATTTTAAATACAACACTCTCCTTTAAATGTTTGTTATCACATATGTTCCGTTTATTGTTGCAATAACAGCCTGACATTATAAAGATATCACTCGCTATAATGAAGATCATTTTTAATATTCTTCCATGACGCAAAAATTATCATTAGAGTCAAAAAGCTGATTATAAATACTTAAAACGGTTCTGTTTTGCTTTTTTTTTTTTTGCTTTTTTCTGATTATTTTGGTGAATTGGCAGTATTGGTATTCTTTCCAGCGTAGTTACGTCCCTTTACGATCTGAGTTCAAATCCCGCCGAGGTTAACTTTGCCTTTCATCCTTACGGGGTCGATAATATAAAGTACCAGTAATACACTGGGATAATTGTTGACCTTGTGCCAAAAGTAGAAACAAGTATTATTTGAATATTTATTTTATAATCGATCCAGCAGCGACATCTGTCATTACAGAAACTATTGGCAATAATAAAAGGATGTATGTTTGATGTTTGATTAAGGAGCGTCTCTTGGGTAACTACGGCCCAGTGGTGCACCTCCCTCTCACGGTTTGACCAGGGCCGATATCTTACGTCTTATATAGTTTCTTATCCATCGACCTCAGGTGAGATAGTAAGCCCAACTTCACACCAACAGTGGCGGTAGTAGTGGTGGTGGTAGTAGTAGAGGTGGTAGTACTGGCAGTAGTAGTGGTGGTAGTACTGGCAGTAATAGTGGTGGTAGTAGAGGAAGCAGTAGTAGTAGCGATAACAGTATAGGTGGTAGCAGAGGTCGTAGATATGGTAGCACTGGCAGTAGTAGCGGTGGTAGTACTGGTAGTAACAGTATAGGTGATAGTAGAGGTGGTAGTTCTGGCAGTAGTAACAGTATAGGTGGTAGTAGAGGTAATAGTACTAGCAGTAGTAACAGTATAGGTGGTAGTAGTGGTAGTAGTAGAGGTGGTAGTACTAGCAGTAGTAACAGTATAGGTGGTAGTAGTGGTAGTAGTAGTAACAGTATAGGTGGTAGTATTGGCAGTAATAGAGGTGGTAGTAGTAGCAGTAGTAACAGTATAGGTGGTAGTACTAGCAGTAGTAGAGGTGGTAGCAGTAGTAACAGTAGAGGTGGTAGTAGAGGTGGCAGTAGTAGCAGTAGAGGTGGTAGTAGTAGCAGTAGAGGTGGTAGTAGTAGCAGTAGCAGTAGTAAGGGTGGTAGTACTAGCAGTATAGGTGGTAGTAGAGGTGGTAGTAGTAGCAGTAGTAACAGTAGAGGTGGTAGTACTAGCAGTATAGGTGGTAGTATAGGTGGTAGTAGTAGCAGTAGAGGTGGTAGTAGTAGCAGTAGTAACAGTAGAGGTGGTAGTACTAGCAGTATAGGTGGTAGTAAAGGTGGTAGTACTAGCAGTATAGGTGGTAGTAGTAGCAGTAGTAACAGTAGAGGTGGTAGTAGTAGCAGTATAGGTGGTAGTACTAGCAGTAGCAGTAAAGGTGGTAGTAGAGGTGGTAGCAGTAGGTGGTAGTAGTAGCAGTAGTAACAGTAGAGGTGGTAGTACTAGTAGTATAGGTGGTAGTAGTAGCAGTAGTAACAGTAGAGGTGGTAGTACTAGCAGTATAGGTGGTAGTAGAGGTGGTAGTAGTAGCAGTAGTAACAGTAGAGGTGGTAGTACTAGCAGTATAGGTGGTAGTAGAGGTGGTAGTAGTAGCAGTAGTAGCAGTAGAGGTGGTAGTAGTAGCAGTAGTAACAGTAGAGGTGGTAGTACTAGCAGTATAGGTGGTAGTAGAGGTGGTAGTGCTATCACATTTTCCTCAGCGTTTCCGCTAATTAATTTGCAGCTCGAACAAGTTTTACAAAAATAATTCTGTATAACAGTGAATAATTAATGGAATGATCCTGCAAGACTCAGCATCAAATTATTGCCTATATATGGTATGGTGTGTGTATATGTGTGTGTATATATATATATGTGTATGTGTGTGTATGTGTATGTGTGTGTGTGTGTATATATGTATGTGTGTGTATATATGTGTGTGTATATATGTGTATATATATGTGTGTGTATGTGTATATATATGTGTGTGTGTGTATGTGTGTGTGTGTATATGTGTGTGTATATATATATGTGTGTGTATGTGTATATATATATATATATATGGTATGGTGTGTGTATATATATATATATATATATATGTGTGTGTGTATGTGTGTATATATATATATATGTGTGTGTATATATATATATGTGTGTGTGTATATATATATGTGTGTGTGTGTATATATGGTATGGTGCTTCTTGGACAGTCTCCTTACATTTTCTTGGGAATTGCCAATGACAAAGATTTTAATTAAATTTTAATTAAACTTATTTTTATTTTTGTTTGTGTTGTTTTGGGTCTATTCTTTTTTTTTATATTCGTCTTTGTGTTTATGTATATTATATGTGTGTGTGTATGTATGTTTGTGACTGGGTTAATGTGTGAGTGTATGCATATACACACACACAAATATATACGTCTATATATATGTGTGTGTATATCTATATATACGCATATATATACATATATATATATGTCTGTGTGTATATATATATATAGAGAGAGAGAGAGAACTTGCCTGTGAGGAGCAGGTGAATTCCAAAGTAACAAGAGTCACTATTTACCCTTAATAAAATAAATATTTAAACGGTAGGAGTACTCTATTCTTTCGGCCGTCAACTACATACGAATATATATATATATATATATATATATATATATATATATATACAATCCCTTTCTTCAGGTGGCACCCAACAACACCAAAGACTTGGGAGTAATTGTTGATAACATAAGCTGCGCCACTCATGTAAACACCAAAGCTGACATGGTCCGCAGAATGTTCCTGGATTCTCAGAACTTTCCAATAGAGAAATATCCACACTGTTATCCTTTCTTCTCTACTTTTGCCCGACCCCACATTGAATACTGTTGTCCACTGTGGTCTTCCCACACGGAAAAAAAGTATTATGAAAATTAAAGTACCTCAAAGGTCAATTACAAAAATGACATGGCATGGCAGGCTGGTCTATTGGAGTCAACTAGAAAAGCTCAAATTCTATTCTCTCCAATGCCGCCGTGAATGCTATATTATCTGCATGATGTGGAAATTATTCCATCAGCATTGCCCAAATCATGTTGGCATCACCTTTAAGGTACACCCAAGGCTTGGGCCCTGTGCTATCCACCCAGAACATAAATCCCACTTGCATCTCATAACAACATTACGGCACAACGATTTCACCTCAACTAGACCCGCCCTCTTTATTATTACACCAAAACACTAGTTTAAACTGGTAAATTCCTGACATTCATGCATATGCTGGCTATTCCGGTCATTCTTTTAACTAGGAGAAATAAAACCATTTCCACGTGTGTTTGCCGAGATAAAATTCAGTTTTCCATCTTTTTAACATATCCCTAACGGAGACACTTTCAATTTCCAAACTAAAAACATCACATGTCAAATAATTTCGACGATGGGTTAGATGGGTTAGTAAATTTTCTCTTTAAACAGGATAAAAATGTTATTAGAGAGACCTACCTTGAAAGAAATGTACCTCGGTATCATAAAAACCACGGGTGAACTTAGCTTTCACATTACTCTATATTTACTATTATATTTTCATGGTAAAGGCATAATATCGAATCTATGACATTTTGATATTATTTGTTTTGAGAATAATTACTTAACATCAGTATAAGTGGCTAGTTATGGCCGGCTTCGACTGAAAGATGTGAGAGAGTTTAAATACTATAGAGTTAATATTGAACAAATATTTCCCCATCAAACTATGTACGGCACACGATAACATATGAAACTCGGTAAATATTAGCGCCATCTTGAATATATCTAGCGTAACTCAAATAACGTCACGTGAGATTCCCAATAACGTCACGGCGAACTGCCATCTTCATACATACACTAAATTATGGCTGTCTACTCCTCGTTATACAAATCGACTTTAATATAGAATAGATGCAGTGCCTTTATTGATAGTTCTACTGGATCAAGCCTGACCGCTAAACAACAATAACAGACAGGAGCCAACGAGACTTTAGGTGGTCATTTGATCTGGTTGATGAAGCAGCCAGATTTGCCTCAAATCCTACCCTACCACCTTGAAAAGGGAAGGTCATTATTGCGACCACAGTCGAACATTTCTGACAAAGTCTCTCCACAATTCACGATTTTCTATTATTCCCGACAACTACACTCTACTGGATAATATAGTTTCTAGATAACTCAGCTTGAAATAAAGACTGGGTGGTCACGGCTGGAATGCCTTTGACGTTAGGCCTGTCTACTCACTCAGGACTGACCTAGGGTTAAACAACAACGAAGAACACAGCTAAAATACAGACATCTGACAAGATTGAGAGAAGACAGCCATGTTTAATAATGGCGTTTATAATCATAAGTCTAATACTGGGGTCGATTCTTCCTCTATCTCTTTCTCTCATCTCCTCTCTCTCACTTTCTTTATCTTTCTCTGGAAGAAATCTGCTGTAGTCTGCCCTGGATAGGCGTGGGCTCTGCCAGGCTTAAAAAGGCCAAGAAATGCTGTATATTAATACGACCCCGCTACCACTCTACAAGGAGTTGTGTGATCATACGTACATAGTATGTAATCCACCGAGGTTAACCTAGGGTTAAACAACAAGTATTCTATATATAGTATTTCACACACCCTTACAGTAATTATCTGGTTTTGTGACGACCAAAGACAACAAGAAACACTATAAATACCAACAAAACAAAGAAACACGAAATAATGGTGGTGGGGGAGGGGGGTAGTGTTGGTGGTGGTGGGTGTGATGATGATGGTGTTGGTGGTGATGATGATGAACGTGGTGGTGGTAGCTACAACAACAACAACAATGTGACCAGAACAAAAGAACAGCCATGTTGACTAAGATCTCATACATAAGTGGGTGTCTACTTGATTAATCATTGTGTGTGTGTGTGGTTGATTGTGTATGTGTGACTGTGTGTGAGTGAGTGTGTGTATGTACCTGTGACTGTGTGTGGTTGATTATGTATGTGTGTATGTATGACTGTGTGTATGTATGAGTGTGTGTGTGTATGTATGTGTGTATGTAAACATGGATATAGTCTGGCCGTGAACAACTAAACTGGATTAAAACTAGAGTTAATGAGAATATCTAATTAGTTACTAAACTATTGAGGTTTCAGGTCTCCTAACAATTGCCTCACACTCACTGTATTACTGTAAATGTACCAGCAATAAACCCTATATATGTGTGTGTGTGTGTGTGTGTGTGTGTGTGTGTGTGTAGTTCAAGGAAACAACAAACAGAGGTAGAAAAAGACTTATTAGTCTCACACTTTATATGGAAAAGGGGAAAGAATGTTTGACGTGTTGGGCTTTAGCTCTTCTTCAGGAGTACAAAACTAGAGACTTATATATATATATATATATATATATATATATAAGTCAGGATGGATTCAGTTTGAAACTAGTTGGAGAGTACCCGATACTTGGGCTAGTAGAGTATAGTTATGTTATAAAGAGTCGGGAACTAACTGTTGAAACGGCAAGAGCTCAGCCGTTGGGTCCTGACTCTTTATAATACATATATCTACATGTATATATATATACATATATATGTGTGTGTGTGTGTGTGTGTGTGTGTGTGTGTGTGTGCATATGTAAAAGGTAAACAGAAATAACAACACAATCGGTACAGTATATAGAACTTGATATAGCAGGAAGAGGGTCTTAACGTTTCGGATGCTAGTCCTTCATATATATATATATATATATATATATATGAGGTGGGTGATATTTATTTAATGTATTTTCCTTCCTGTAGAAACAATGTAACACAGTTTGTAACTCTGTTCCATTAGATATTTGATAAAGTAATATGATTTGTTGATAATGTCAATGATGGTGATGATGATGATGGTAATGATGATGATAGTATTGATGACAGTGATGATGATGATGTCACCAAATGCAACTGTGTCAATTTCCATACCAAATTACTAGAAATGTCTGCCAAATACTTCAAATGTCAACCAACACCCATCTGACGGAGATCTGAGGTGGAATGGTGTTGGTTTGTCTTGGTTTGTTAATATATTTGTGATGTAGTGTTGGTGGTGGTGGGGATGGTACGGTGGTGGTTGGGGGGGGGGGGTACGGTGGTGTTGGTGGTGGTGGGGATGGTACGGTGGTGGTGGTGTGGTGGTGGTGGTGGTGGTGGTGGTGGTGGTGGGGATGGTACGGTGGTGGTGGTGTTGGTGGTGGTGGTGTCAGTGATGGTGTTGGTGGTGGTGGGGATGGTACGGCGGTGGTGGTGTGGTGTTAGTGATGGGGGTGATCATGGTGGGGATGTTAGTGATGGAGGTGATGATGGTGTTGGTGATGGTGTTGGTGGTGGTGTTGGTGATGGTGTTGGTGGGGATGGTACGGTGGTGGTGGTGGTGGTGGTGGTGTTGGTGATGATGGTGTTGGTGATGGTGTTGGTGGTGATGATGATTGTGGTGAAAGAATGTGAAACAATAGCACACCAACCAATCCAGTGGAATGTGAGATTGAAATGAAGAGTGGAAGTTTAATAAAGCATACATACATATATATGATGGTGGTGGTGGTGGTGTGGCAAATCTGATAAGGTGAATCACTGGTCAATGTGTGTGTTCTTGTATAGTGTGTGTGTTTGTGTTTGTGTGTGTGTTCTTGTATAGTGTGTGTGTTTGTGTGTGTGTGTGTGCAGTGTAATGCAGGATTGATGAAAGAGAGAAAGAACTAAGGAAGAAGAAGTAAAAAAAAGTTGTCCGGTAGGTCAAACTAAAAAGATTACAACAGAGAATTATGTCAGATATTTTTACCTGCAAACTTATGTAATGTGTCTGAATACTGCCATAAAAATAGCAGGGAAGAAAAATGGTTTGAAGAAGTAAAGAAATTAATAGGAGAGGAATAAAAGGTTATTTAGATTTGCAACAGGCAAAACTAACTGGAGGGAGACCCTGGGAAAGATGGTTGGAGATTAGAATGTCACTCCTGGTAGAGCTGCTATTCCTCTGAATTGAGAGATCACAGCTCTGGAAAGAATCACTGGAGAGATTTGTAGCTTGAAGATCAGAGAGTTGCTCCAGCTAGAGCTGCTACTTCTCTGAATTGAGAAATCACAGCTCCGATATTAACGGACAGGTGGTCAGAATATTTCAGAAAAGAATCACTGAACAGATTTGACAGGCAAAAATCATCCAACAGGAGAACCAGGGATAAACTCCAAGAAAATTTCCCTCAAATTACTGATAATTAATGATGATGATAATGATGCTGATGGTGAGAATGTTGATGATGATGATGAAGGTGAGAATGGTAATGATGATGATGATGGTGAGAATGGTAATGATGATGATGATGGGGAGAACGGTGATGATGATGATGATGATGATGATACTGATAGTGAGAACGGTGATGATGATGATAATGATGATGATAATGAAAACAATGACAAGATGATAAAGATGGCA